>MU127439.1:128396-141421 GCA_014904945.1 Gyrodon lividus
CAACGACCCGCTTCTCAGTTGTCTTCCTTGATAGAAAATATCCTTGTTCACTATGCACTTCACTCTCGCAACGGCCATCACTGCCCTGCCTCTATTCATTGCTGCGGCTCCTCAGGGTGTCAATCAGGCGGGAATAGCGATCCCACTTTCCAAGCGTTCGTTGTCGCTCAATGCTGACAAGAGCGTCAACTTGGAAGTGCTCAACTCGCATGTTGCGCTGACCAGGGCGTTCGTACCCATCTGCTCGACCTGTAAATTTTGCTTTGCGTTGACTTGAATATCCAGTAAGATGCTTCATGGTTTTGATAGCTTTGAGAATACTGGCGCCTCCAATCCATCTGCTGTGGAACGTGCTCGGAAGCGCGCATCCAGCGGACTGCCCTTGGATCCCTTTGACGTCGGCCAATACTCGGACATCTGGTTCGGCACTATTACTATTGGTACACCCCCCCAAACCCACACTGGTACGCGGCCACTGACCTTGCAGCGAATGTGCAGCTCACTTACTCTACCAGTTGTGTTTGATACTGGCTCGGGGCACGTATTTCTCATCTGGTGTACGTGTGATGTGAACCTCTCACTTAACTGTATCATAGCGACCTTATTTTGCCGGGTTTCGACTGCGACGACAGCTGCGATGGCCACGCCATCTACAATCCCGCATGGTCTTCGACTTCCGTCAACCTGAGCGAACCCTTCGCCATTGAGTACAAGAACGGTGATAGTGGATTCGGCCAACTGTACACCGACAATGTCACGATCGTCGGACTCACGGTATATGTGATGGTCGTTACGACGTCATCGATTCTGAAGTTTGAGTAGGCTACTGGTCAGACCATCAGCGTGGCATCGCACTACTCTAATGGCCTCCGAATCGACCGTTTTATCGCAGATGGTTTGCTGGGAATGGGCTTCCAATTTATCTCTTCACGCCTTCAGAGCCCTGTCTTCCATGCTCTCGTCGCTCAGGGTCAGACAGACGAGCCTGTGTTTGCTTTCAGTTTCACAGCCACCGGCCCCGAACTATACCTCGGTGGTACCAACCAGGCCATGTACACTGGCGACTTCACTTACGCTCAGCTCATCGAACTTGTAAGTCATTGAACTTGAAGTCGCCCCAACGGCGGCTGATACAGCATATCCAGAGTTACTGGCAAGTTAACATGGACAGCATAGTGGTTAACGGGCAAACCCTGCTGAGCGATGTTGCCTGCATCATCGACACCGGCAGCAACCTCATCCACGGTCACCCCAAGGAGGTGCAAGTCCTTTATGAAGCCACTGGCGGTATTCCTGAGCCTGTAGATAACCGCTTCTACGCCTGTATGTCTCCAGCCTACATCATCTCAGATGATGATTTATTAACACCCTTATGCCAGTCCCGTGCGATGATGTCCCCAGCGTCAGCTTCATCTTCGGTGGCACATCCTTCCCCATGCCCGCTGAGGCCTTCAACATGGGTCCCAGCCCCAGTGTCCCATTATACTGCATTGGTGCCATCATGGCATCGAATGCTCGTAAGTCTCTGATTTTTCTGTGACGACTTGTGTGTGCTGATGACAATGAACATCAAGCACATTGGGTTATTGGCACCACTTTCCTCAAGAATGTTTACACTGCTTTCGATGTTGGCAATTTGCGGGTGGGATTTGCGACGCTTGCGTAGCCTGCCGCGTTCAAGTTCTTCGTCTACACTAAGTTTCGTGCTTCCTATCTTTGATACTGATGCGAGCCCATGTAGTCATATTTTCCGAGGGAGACGGCTGGCTAGTGCTGACAATTTCGCGCTGGATACGGAGGGCCCATCATGGGCCCGTGGAATGTATATTAAGTGGTGGTAAAAGCATGGGTGGGCCTGGCAATGATCCAAGTCAAATATGAAATTGCTAGGAGAGCCCATGTAGTGCTTTGGTACCATAGTATATGGACAGCCGAGGTTGACAAATAGCCATGGATCACGGGTCAGCCGATCGTCGGCTGACCTACGAGTGCAACTCGTAGGGGATGGATGGGCCGAGATGTAATAAAAATCCCATGTGATATGAGTCGGCCGAGGGGTTATTTTAGTAAGGGTATTTTGAGTGATGGGCGGGTCAATATGTGGTGGTTCTGTGTGATATAAGTGGGCTGAGAGGTGGGTGACCCATAGGTCTCGGGTGGGCCGAGGGATGGGTGACCCATGGGTCTTGGGTTGGCTGAGAGATGGGTGACCTGTAGGTCTTGGGTGGGCTGAGGAATACATGACCCGTAGGTCTCGGCTGGGCCGAGGAATGCTTGACCTGTAGGTCTTGGGTGGGCTGAGGAATGCTTGACCTGTAGGGCTTGGACGGGCTGAGGGATGGGTGAACAGGGCTTGGGTGGGCTGAGGGTGTCACATCCCGAAACTTTCCTAACCCATCTGGCCCAATTCCGGCCTCCTATGATCAAATCCCAAATCCCGAGCCTCAGACTTTACCTTAGAAGATTTCTCTTTCATCGGACATTCCAAACCCTGTAATTCCCGTCCCGGACTTTCATATTCCTATCTCGGCTATCTCTTGACATCTACAGTTCCTATCGATAATTCCCTTTCCCCTTGCTTCGCAATTATTGCACCATTGCCCTCAGTCATTATTCCACCATTCTGATGCCATTCCAATTCATTCCTTACTTTCTTCTAGAAACCCGAAACTCCGATTCGTCTGACATACTTTAAATATCAACTAAATCTCATTCTCTCCTGCTCTGCTTCACTCTGAAAACCACTTCAGTCCTTAAGTTGACCTTAGGATTGTCTTCTGACCCTCTGCCCTGAAATTAAGGAACAGAACTCATACAGGGGCACAGCACATAAGCTGAAGCTGAAGTTCCTTGCCCCTCCAACCCCCCTCAGGGATTCCTGTCAGTATTCAACCCTAAGTACCAGATGGTTCTGGCCTTCCGGCCTTGGAACCATGTCAACATAAGTTCAAATGCTTCCAGCTGGAACCACCTTGGAACCACTATGTTCCGAGACTGCTTCCGAAATTCTCGCGCTCCTTCCGGAAGCGGAAGCACTGGAACTGTGACCACACAACCCTTGTGTTCACTTAGCCTTTTTAACTTTCCATTTACTGCATCTATTACTACACTTTATATTCTTCCCTCAGGTTCATTCCAGGCAACATAATACAAGTATATCTCCGCCCATAGTATATATATTTCTCTTCAGTCTATCAGCACCTCAGTTGTTTCCATCCATCTAGACAGCAGCTGAGCTTTGGGCAACTCCTGCCCTCTTCTAGATTCTGTCAGGTTATGAGCCCCATTGGTGCAAGCTAACAGCACACTCAGCAATGACTCAATTCCATCTCGCACTTCCCTCAGTGCACACTAGTTCTCCTCAGAACTCACTTCTAGTTTCAACTCCAACCCAAACACTCTACCCACACCATGTCACCCTCAGACACTGTCCGTGCAGAAGAAACCCTCACAGGACCAAACAATTATGAAATCTGGAAGGTCCAGATCTCGGCAAAACTACGCGCTGAAAAAGTTTTTGGTGTAGTCTCAGGGACAGATGCACGACCTGTCCCCTCGTCACTTGTTACCTCATCTGACATCCGAGAATGGCAGGAACGTGATGAGAAGGCTCACAGCATCATTCAGCTATACATCACAGATGCCCTCCTGATGAAAACTTGCAATGAGACAAGCTCCAAGAAACTCTTTGACGCTCCCATCAAACTCCATGAAACCCCAAACATCTCCTCTGCCTTTTACCTTTTCCAACAACTCTTCAGTAGCACATGGGGTGGGAACCCTGCAGTCTCTGAACACATCTCCACACTTTGCACCATTGAGTCTCGCCTTGCCGGGATGAAATTCTCTGTCAATGACAAAGCACTCTCTTTCATCCTGCTCAACTCCCTTCCCAAAACCTCAGAATGGGAAATGTTCAAATCCTCTGTTGTCAATACTGTGGAAGACAGAAAACTCAAATTTGATGCCATAGAAACACACATCACTGCTGAGGACTCCCGCCTATACCCTTCCGGCCATTCCGAGTCAGCCTTGAAAGCCTCCTGGCCCAGAACCTCCAAGTCATCCACTCGCCCCTCAAATGCCAATGCATGGTGTGAACACCACCTCTCCACCACTCACAACACCTCTGATTGCAACACCTACAAGAAGTGGGTCTCAGAGCTGAGGAAAGGCGGTTTCAGGAAGCCAGAGAAGGGAAAGGACAAGGCAAATACTGCAGAGGAAATGCCGGAACCTCTGGAAGCAGCAAACATAGCTAATGAACATATATCCATAATTAGCTCTCCACCTAATGGCATGCACTGTCCACCTACCAATATCTCATTGACAGTGTTAACTACCTGCTTCGAGTCATCCACTCCCACCTTACCTCGAAAAACTCAAGGTGGCATTGACCAGCAAGGAAGAGGCAGCAAGTGCCTTCCAAGCTCTGAATGAAGGATTGCCAGAGGATAGGAAGAGGCAGTTGGTGAAGCAGGAGAGAAAGGCCATGAAGGAAAGAGAAGGAAACCCTTTGGCCATGGATGTTTATGAGATCAGATTGGACTCTGGTAATTCTTCTTTGCATCTGCATGTCAGCTAGCTACAGAAGCTTCTCTAGCCCCAACAATGAAAAGCATTGAGCTTGCCATGCTATCGGGATCTCACTCCATGACTTTGAGCCAAAGGGGTACAGTACTTGCTTGGGGGTTGCAAATCCAGCAATCACAGATCCAGCTAAAGTTGGAGGCCTGTTCTTCTGGTCATCAGTCCACAGAAGCTCAAAGGCTGGCCCTGGAAAGGAAGAGGTATTGGCTCAGGACAGAAATACACAGCTTCGTCTCAGATGCTGCTTCATTCATAGGTAGGGTCGACACTCAAGGATCTGATGCAGCCAACCATGACAAGAAAGACTGGATTGATGATATAGGATCTGATGATGATGCCAAAGTAGCCTTTGGAAATCTTGATCCTCACCATGCCAAAGAAGCTTATCTCCCCTTGCCATCCTCCATGGGGAGGCAGGCTTGCAAGGACGTAGGTATAGATGGGTTGGCAGAGGAAGAACTGGAACTCAGAAAAGGCCAAGCCTGTCACATCCCAAAACTTCCCTAACCCATCTGGCTCAATTCTGGCCCCCTATGATCAAATCCTGAGCCTCGGACTTTACCTTAGAAGATTTCTCTTTCATCGGACATTCCAAACCCTGTATTTCCTGTCCTGGACTTCCACATCCCTGTCCTGGACTTTCCACATTCCCGTCCTGGACTTTCACATTCCCGTCCCACACTTTTGTATTCCTATCTTGGCTATCTCTTGACATATGTCTCTTTCCTTTGACACTTCTTGACATCTACAGTTCCTATCGATAATTCCCTTCCCCCTTGCCTCGCAATTATTGCGCCATTGCCCTCAGTCATTATTCCACCATTCTGACACCATTCCAATTCATTCCTTACTTTCTCCTGGAAACCCAAAACTCCGATTTGTCTGACATACTTTTAACATCTTTATATCTTCCGGACTCTTCAGTATATAAACCCACTTGTACTCTCTGATATTTCCTTAGTTCAAATATCAACTAAATCCCGTTCTCTCCTGATCCATTTCACTCTGAACCCCCTCAGTCCTTAAGTTGACATTAGGATTGATCTCCAACCCTCTGCCCTGAAATCAAGGAACAGAACTCATACAGGGACACAGCACATAAGCTGAAGCCAAAGTTCCTTACACCCCCGACCCCCCTCAGGGATTCCCGACCAACCCCACCATTCCATGCACTCCAGACTATCCAGGAATTCTGGGATTGAACCCAGACTTGACAGTATATTTATATTCGAACTCAAACCTCTATGAGTTCGCTAACATCATATCTTTACCGCATGTCTAGAACTATCCAGACTCGTGCCCAAACACACAGTATGCAAAACATTGATGCAGCTCAGTCGGAGGCAGCCCGAGAAGACGCCCTGCACTCCCTGATGACCTCACGTCGAGAACCTATAGCAAATGATTTTACAAGTAAAATGAGAAAGAACACTATCTGGGGGTGGGTCTATATGTGCCTCCATATGATTTTGGGAGAAAACACAAATGCACATAAAAACATGCTGGGTCGTTGCACATACTCGAGATCACACAATATGCACATATACAATGCCATGTGATTTTATAACAGCCTAGGTACAGGTCCTGCACATCGCTACATGACCACACAATATGCGCATATGCAACAAGATATGATTTTATTATAGTAGGGGTATTGATATGACAGGCATACACACCAGGTATATAGTAAAATAGCACTAGAAAACACATTGAAAACAGTGTCAAAATGATGCCGTAGTGTCAGTGCAATGGAGAAAATGATAGCATCCAGTTGATAGCTCAAAGGAGACTGTGGAGAGATACAATGAAAGTGTCCAATCAATAGGGAGACCATTGTTGTTTAGAATGATTGAACCAGAGAATGTCAGTGGAGTCAATTAGAGGAGCGGTGCATGGAAAGCCTCCTCATCCCAGGTGTTTGATGCGACCTGCCAGTGAATAGTTAGCAGTATATCCAGGTCACAATCAATTTCTTACCAGATCCATTGCCTCTGTATTGTATGCCTTTTGCTGCAAGATGACAAAATACAGTGAACTCCGGAACCGGAACAATGAACCCTGCATTTCCGGAACATCGGAATCCGTGTTCCGCATGTCTGGAATGCCTACCTCTGCTCCACTGCCAGGCAGAACCTCTTGGAACCTCAGAATCTTGGAATCTCGGAATCCACTCAGAATCAATCCGGAATTCATGTAGACGTGCAAACCCTTATTGTATTGCATCATCCTTTACTTGTCATCATTCCCGAGCCTCCAGGGACACTCCATCACTTCCTTACATCACTTAATTCCAAATTCCTCTTGTTCCTGTTCCTATTCCCTGATTATCATTAGCGAGCACTTCTCTGCCCACTCTGTTATACATATATACTTAGTTTTTACTTTGGATTCCTCAGTCATTCTTTGCCCCCTCTTTGGCAGCGGCTGAGTCCAGGCAATCACTGCCCTCTTATAGTTTTTGTCACAAGAGACTAAGCTGCTTGTAATAATATTCTCCAAACTTGGCACTACTCCCATTGACGTTGAGATGGAATAGCCAATGTCGAGCACATAAGTTACTTGAGTGGACTATGAGTGATATCTCCACATATAAAAAAAGGTAAACCTACTATCCAGTAGTGTTCTTATTCAAATGTATCTTCACCTTGGTCTTGGTGCTGTTTGTGGCTTGCCCCACTAACATCAAAGTTGTTGCCCCATCCTTTTCTTTATTGCCACTTGCCTCAACATCAGGACCTCGGACCTCTTCTTTGTTGACGGCCTTGGATTCAGGAGGTTCTTGATGGGCTGGTGGCACTGGTAGTATGGTCTTGATCTTGAGGGTATTTGTTGATAGTATGGTCCTAATGGTGCCACTGTGGTAACAATGTAAACACATCTTCAATGACAACTTACAATGGATCTGGCATTGGCTGCTTGACAGGTTTTGCTACTGTAATGACAGGAGGGTCCTTCTTGCTATCAGCTGCATTGGCAGTTGGTTCTGAGGATGGCAGCAGGACTGTGGATGTGGTAACACGAGGAGAAGGCATAGGACTCAGAGTTGGGACTGGACTTGGTGCTCGGCAGTAAGCTGGTGGGTTGGATGGCACCATGACTGGGAATGGCAAAGAAGGAGAAGATTGAAGCGCCAGGCTTTCAGAGGTTGTGGGTATTATGGCTGGGGTTGGCAAACAAAGAGAAAATTGGGCCAGACTTTCAGCTGTTGGGCCATGTTCTTTCTTGCTGACTGTTTGCAAAGCGCATATGTGAGAATAGAAAAAAGTTGAATATATGTGTGCACTGTGACCTATGCTTGACTTTCTTAGCTTTTGTGTTTGATTTACCACTTGACTTAGCCTTGCACTTCTTGCTGGTGGGAGGGGTCTTTTTGCTGACATTTTCTTTGTCATCATCATCTTCCTCTTTGTTGTCATCATCACTATTCATCTTCCAGCAGCCTTTGCTGTCGATGTCAAGTCCAGGTTCAATCCTGGAATTTCCAGATAATCTGGAGTGCACGGAACAGCGGAGTCAGTTGGGAATCCCTGAGGGGGGTCGGAGGGGTAAGGAACTTCAGCTTCAGCTTATGTGCTGTGCCCCTGTATGAGTTCTGTTCCTTAATTTCAAGGCAGAGGGTCGGAAGACAATCCTAAGGTCAACTTAAGGACTGAAGGGGGTTTCAGAGTGAAGTGGAGACTTTGCAGGATAGAACAGAATTTAGTTGATATTTGAACTAAGGAAATATTAGAGAGTACAAGCAGGTTTATATACTGAAGAGTCTGGAACATATACAGCTGTTAAAGTATGTCAGACAAATCGGGGTTTTGGGTTTCCGGAACAAAGTAAGGGGATGATTTGGAATGGCATCAGAATGATGGAATAATAACTGAGGGCAATGGCACAATAATTGTGAAGCAGGGGAAAAGGGAATTATCAATAGGAACTGTAGATGTCAAGGAATGCCAAAGGAAAGAGACATATGTCAAGAGATAGCCGAGATAGGAATGCGAAAGTCTGGGATGGGAAATATGGGGTTCAGAATATCTGATGAAGGAGAAATCTTCTAAGGTAAAGTCCAAGGCTCGGGATTTGGGATTTGATCATAGGGGGCCGGAATTGGGCCAGATGGGTTGGGAAAGTTTCGGGATGTGACAAAGTCTGGCAAAGGAGAGGACTTGGACTCAAACATCACCTCCAGTTCATTTGCAAGGCATGTACAAAGAAAGTATTGTGTGATTAATTTAAAAACTATGCATAGCTGCACGCTCTCTCCTTGTTGCCTCCTTGCCCACTACTTTAGAAACCTGAGTGCAAAACCTGGTGAAGATACCAGCAAACCGTGGAAGTATTGTGTGTACCCTTTTGAAACAGATTTAATTCCCTCTCGTGCTGCAAAGAGAAAGTTGGTCCTGGAGGAGATTAAGCATACTTCCAACAAGTGTATTCAGTTGCTTTAGATTCATTACATTACAGACAACATTCACATGTTCCAAGTCAACCCTTCATGTATTCCATGTCAATGCCAGTGTATTACTTCCTACTATACATCCTCTCTGTCACCACTATACACTATACAGAACACCTAAGTTGGAAATATTGAGGTCTGGCTTCTCTACCATAAAGGAACCATCCTTTTCTTCTCCAGAGGGCATTGTGAATGTATGGGGGACCATGGAAACAACACTGATTATGCTCTTTATACCAACAACAAGAACATCATCCAAGAGGGTTGAAACTGGGACAACTTAAGAAGATTGTTGAGGAAGTTGTACATCTGATGTGGAATACATCTGAAGGACAACCACATCAGCAAACACCCAATTGCCATTGCCATGGTCATTGCCTTCATTGTTGGGTATTTCAGCAAGACCCTCTTGACCTTCTCAAACAGCCAATCTTGCAAAATATTGAACTTCACCAAAGCATATCTCATCCTCAACCTTTATCTGAGATGGATAACATGGTGAGTGATGTGCATTAAGTTCACATACAGGAGACCTACCTTGACATCACAGGACACTCAAATCTCCTCAGGCAATCTCAATTTCTCTCTTCAAGCCGACCACATGACCTGTCCATTTGGCAAGAGCAGATGAGCCCATTTTTTAAAGGCAGGAAGTTCTCTTGTGGGGCCAAGAAAGCGGAGTATTGCTTCAGCAGAATTACCAGTGGGATAGGCTGCATGCTTAGCTTGTTTACAAAGCAGGACAAAGCCCTTTCCAAGGTCTACAGAATCACACGGAAGTTGTTTGGGGGGATCACCAAGCTCAGGCATGATGGAGATTAAACTGTTTACTTTACAATGGCGGAGACTTTCTTGTGATAAGTTAGCAAATGGTCTTGATGGCTGTCAAAGTTCTTGTCTGAGATTGCAAATTGTACATTCCATTGTCCATTGCGCATAACAAATTGGTGGTCCCTTGTAAATAGTTTCAGATATGAGGTGAGAGATCTGGTGGATACACAGGTGGAGAAAGTGTATGTGATCTTCCTTGCATTGATAGTAAAGTTCCTCAAACTCATGCTCCCATGAAAATATAAGGGCACGAGCATCCTTGAGTTCAGCTTGTGTGATATGATGTTGGCACATGATTTGAAATCCACAGACGAGCTTGCAGTAATTCTCCCAATATTGATGTGGGAGAACACTGTGAAGGAGCCCTGGCGCAATCCCAAATGTATAGAGCTGAAACTCCCATGTCTTGTATTGCAAGTTTATCTTTTCAGCAATATTGCATGGTTTACAATCATACAATCCGGGAATGTGATAGCTGGCCTCAGAAACATCCCTGCCATGTTCTATCCAGACATTGGGATCTTTGAGGACAGTGCAGTCCCAACTGTCTGCATTGTTGTTAATGCCACAATCCATGGTGCCACACCATAGAGTGATAAGCAGGGTGCTGATATTGCTGGCTAAATGCATAATGGGACACCAAGACAGTTTTTGGGGTGAAGGCCAAATATTAGAGGGGGCTTGGTGAGCCCAGTCTCTGTTTTTGTTTGTCCCAGTGAGTTTGGTTGCAAACAGAAAGTATTTTCTTCAAATTATCTGCATAGTCACCAGATCCCCCCAGAGGGAGTTTCAAGACATCAATATCATTGTGATCACTTCCATGAATGGTGTGGTCTTGTGGCTTGAGTAGGACTGGGTAGTAATGTTTACCACAATATTGCTAGATTGACAAAAATCCAGATGTACATCCAGCAATCAGATTCTTTGCTCTCAAAAAGCTGTGCACCATCCAGGGAGACCATGAGAATGATGTCATTCCCCTTGATATTGTCATCGAGTACCACACCTAGGTAGTCCCAACCCATGGCAATATCACTATGAACCGGGATGGCTCCAGTCTGGCAAAGATGAGCCAGGATGTGCTGTGTCTCCTTGTATAGATAACACATATCTTTAGCACTAAAGGGATGTCAAAAGATAGCCTGAAGCTGGGGGACAATGGGGATGGTGACGAATTTTTGAGCAGGAACCTTGGTGCATCCACACGTGCCTTGAAGTATCTGTTCCTTCCACCAAGAAGTGCCACACATAGGGCAGGCATCAAGGCCTGCAAACGGCCCAGTGAATGCAAGGCACCTTTTTGGGCACATGTCATGCTTGATGGCCTCGACACCTGTGTATGTCGCAATGAGCTTTTCGACACTGTCAAGTCCAGGTTTGATCCTGGAATTCCCGGATAGTTCCAGAGTGCACGGAAAGGCAGAGTTGGTCAGGAATCCCTGAGGGGGGTCAGAGGGGTAAGGAACTTTGGCTTCAGCTTATGTGCTGCACCCCTATACGAGTTCTGTTACTCAATTTCAAGGCAGAGGGTCGGAAGACAATCCTAAGGTCAACTTAAGGACTGAAGGAGGTTTCAGAGTGAAGTAGAGACTTTGCAGGATAGAACAGGATTTAGTTGATATTTGAACTAAGGAAATATCAGAGAGTACAAGCGGGTTTATATACTGAAGAGTCCGGAAGATATAAAACTGTTAAAGTATGTTGGACAAATTGGGGTTTTGGGTTTCCGGAATAAAGTAGGGGATGAATTGGAATGGCGTCAGAATGATGGAATGATAACTGAGGCCAATGGCGCAATAATTGTGAAGCAGGGGGAAAGGGAATTATTGATAGGAACTGTGAATGTAATGTCAAGGAATGTCAAAGGAAAGGAACATATGTCAAGAGATAGCTGTCAAGTCCGGGTTTGATCCCGGAATTCCCGGATAGTCCGGAGTGCGGAGAAGGCGGAGTTTGGTGGGAATCCCTGAGGGGGGTTGGAGTTGTAAGGAACTTTGGCTTCAGCTTATGTGCTGTGCCCCTGTATGAGTTCTGTTCCTTGATTTCGGAGCGGAGGGTTGGAGATCAATCCTAAGGTCAACTTAAGGACTGAGGAGGTTCAGAGTGAAGTGGATCAGGAAAGAACAGGATTTAGTTGATATTTGAACTAAGGAAATATCAGAGAGTACACGTGGGTTTATATACTGAAGAGTCCGGAAGATATAAAGATGTTAAACGTATGTTGGACGAATTGGAGTTTCAGGTTTCCGGAAGGAAGGAAGTAATGAATCAGAATGGCGTCAGAATGGTAGAATAATGACTGAAGGCAATGGCGCGATAATTGCGAGGCAAGGGGAAAGGGAATTATTGATAGGAACTGTAAATGTCAAGAAGTGTCAAAGGAAAGTGACATATGTCAAGAGATAGCCGAGATAGGAATACGAAAGTCTGGGACGGGAATACGGAAGTCTGGGACAGGAATGCGGAAAGTCCAGGACAGGAATGCAAAAGTCCGGGATGGGAAGTATGGGGTTCAGAATGTCCAATGAAAGAGAAATCTTCTAAGGTAAAGTCCAAGGCTCGGGATTCGGGATTTGATCATAGGGGTTTGGAATTGGGCCGGATGGGTTAGGGAAGTTTCAGGATGTGACAATAGCCAAGATAGGAATACGAAAGTTTGGGACAGGAATGCGAAAGTCTGGGACAGGGAATACAGGATTCAGAATATCTGATGAAGGAGAAATCTTCTAAGGTAAAGTCCGAGACTCAGGATTCGGGGTTTGATCATAAGGGGCCGGAATTGTGTCAGATGGGTTGGGAAAGTTTCAGGATGTGACAGACACTATGGAAGCTCTGGATGTCATCTACTATGGGATCTGTTAGTGCGGCATTGCAGATTGCCTGTATAAATGCCATGGACTCCTGCATAGTTTGCATTTGTGCAGTTTGTGTGAGAGCTTCAATATCAACCTGTGGTTGAACCCTTCATTGATATGCAACATCATACTGATCTTCTTCAACTAGGGGGTTTGCAGAAGGAGATGGTGGGGTGGAGCAGGAGGGGACACAGGTGGTGAAGGAGGCAGTGGAGGAGGTGGTGCTGGTGGGGGTGATAGTGGAGGACCCAAAGGCAATGGTAGAGGGGGAGGGTGTGCTGGCAAAGGTGGAGTTTGGGTCA
>MU127439.1:141431-192750 GCA_014904945.1 Gyrodon lividus
ATGGGATCTGTTAGTGCGGCATTGCAGATTGCCTGTATAAATGCCATGGACTCCTGCATAGTTTGCATTTGTGCAGTTTGTGTGAGAGCTTCAATATCAACCTGTGGTTGAACCCTTCATTGATATGCAACATCATACTGATCTTCTTCAACTAGGGGGTTTGCAGAAGGAGATGGTGGGGTGGAGCAGGAGGGGACACAGGTGGTGAAGGAGGCAGTGGAGGAGGTGGTGCTGGTGGGGGTGATAGTGGAGGACCCAAAGGCAATGGTAGAGGGGGAGGGTGTGCTGGCAAAGGTGGAGTTTGGGTCATTGAATGGCCCAGATGGGATGGATAGCAGGAAGGAACTGGAGCTGGAGAAGGTCTCTGTGTGCAATTGAGTACTTGAAATGCAACATATTGTATAAACATACTATGGCAGCCTGAGGTTGCTTGCCATCAAAAGCTTGAGTGACTTCCCTCTGAATGTGAGCACGTTTACGTTGTCCAACATAATGCTGTGCTTCCTCGTCAGGAGAGGAGATCGAGCAGTACCAGAAGGGCCTGCCAGGGCCATGCCACTGGCAGTACTGGCTCATATGCTGTTGAATTGGGCAAGTCATAGCCCTGCTGTTTTCCCAGCACATATACATTGTTTTTCTTCATCTGGACTTGCTTCTTCTGGGTGCCAGTACTGGGTTGTGGGGGGTGCTGAGTGGGGTAGGCCAGGGTTATGCTTCTTGCAGATGCAATTCCACTTAAGAGGATCTTCAGCTCACTGGACATTTGAACTTGTCTGCATTGTGGAGGTGCAAAGTAGGACACAGAGTGTGCAGATGCACACGAAGTACACACTTTGCAGGCAGGAGGTGTGTGTAGTACAGCGTGCTCTCGTTATCTAACCACACGTGAACACATTTTATCACATATTATAAATGTAAAGCACGATCGAGCACGTCCGAGCATCCCCGAGCATGGCAAGTTCTCACTGGGATTGGACGGAAATCTTCAGCCACACATTGATCACACGTTCACATGATATTGACCCCTCTTGACATCAACGTGACCCTCCACGAATTTAACCGGATAGGTTGGCATTTTCCGTGGGAACGACTTACGGAACAGCTTATATCGCGCCGGGTTTTAGCGACAAGTGCGATCATGCTTATAGACGACCTAGGCGAAAAGCTCGCTAGATCTCTGGATCATATAGGCACTCACGTTTCGCCATTCCATACGTCCACGTACCGATGAAAGCAGGAGGGATCCAGGCTGACCAGCGCATAAGAGCGAGGATACCCGATCCACCCTTGAAGCTTGACGACCAGTTCCAGGGTATAAAGCACGACCTGAGAAGTCCTCCTTTGCAGAAACATCCCTGTTTGCTATGCGCTTCACTCTCGCAACGGTCATTGTCACCCTGCCTGTGTTGATCACTGCAGCTCCTCAGCGTGCAAAACAGGGGGGAACATCGATTCCACTGAAACTCCATAAGCATTCGTCGCTGGTTAATGCTGACGGGAGCGTCAACTCTGAAGCGGTCAAGTTACATGTTGCTTCAAGCACGTCGTAAGTGCCCATCTGCTTGACCTCCATTTTTCTTTTTGCTTTGACTTGAATATCCAGTAAGATTCTTCGTGGCTTTGATAACTTTGAGAAGAACACTGGCGCCCCGCACCCGTCTTCTGTGAAAGGCGCTCGCAAGCGCGGATCCGGCGGAGAACTCCTACATAACCTCTCCGACGAGCCAACCTTCTGGTTCGGCTCTATTTCCGTTGGTACACCTCCCAAAACCTACATCGGTACGCTTGTGTTGACCTTGCAGCGAGTGTTCAGCTCACTCTTTCTAACAGTTGTGTTTGATACCGGCTCGAGGCACGTATCTCTCGTTTGGTGGACGTATGATGTAAATATCGTGCTGATCTTATTACAGCGATCTTATTTTGCCAGGTGCCGACTGCGACAATAGCTGCCGTGGCCACGAAATCTACGAATCTTCGACTTCCGTCTCCCTGGGCGAGCCCTTCATGATTCAATACGGAGGCGGCCTTGAGAGTATTTTCGGCCACCAGTACACTGATAATGTCACGATTGTCGGACTCACGGTACATGTGATGGTCGTTACGAAGTTATCGGTTCTGACGTTTTTGAGCAGGCTAATCATCAAACCCTGGGTGCGGCATCCCACTACTCTCATGGGTTTCAAATCGAGCAGTTCATCCCGGATGGTTTGATGGGAATGGGTTTCCAAGCTCTCTCTGTTTACAATCGCAGCCCTGTCTTCCAGACTCTCGTCACTCAGGGTCAGACAGACGAGCCCGTGTTTGCACTCAGTTTCGCAGAGCCCAACGCTGAGCTGTACATTGGTGGTACCAACCCAAACATGTACACCGGCGCCTTCAGCTGGGTTCCGGTCATCAGAGAGGTAAGTCATGGAATCTAAATTTTCCCCGGCGGTGGTTAATACCGCGTACCCAGAACTTTTGGGAAGTCCGCATACGCAACATCTTGGCCAACGGAGAGATTGTGCTGACCAATATTGTTGCCGTCATTGATACTGGCACTGACCTCATTCGCGGTAACTCCGTGGAGGTGGATATCCTTTACGGAGTCATTGGCGGTGAACCTAACAATGTTGGCTTATACACCTGTGTGTTTCCAGCCTAATTCATCTCCGATCCTGTATTAACACCCTCATAGTCCCTTGTGATGCTGTCCCCAGCATCAGCTTGACCTTCGGTGACATATCCTTCCCCATACCTCCTGAGATCTTCAACATTGGAACCAGTGCTAATGACCCATCTCGCTGCATTGGTGCCATTCTGTCAGAGGACTCAACTAGTGAGTCTCTGATCTGCTCTCGTACTGTGACGAGATGTGTGCTGATGACAATGAATATCAAGCATCTTGGGTTATCGGCACTGTTTTCTTCAGTCAAGTTTACACTGCTTTCGATCTTGGAAATTCGCGTGTGGGGTTTGCTAAGCATACATAGCCTGCCACGTTCTTCGTCTACACTAAATTCAATTTCATGTGATTTTCACTATTTCCAGCTTTCGTGTTATCTTTCATACTAGTGCTGCCTTGATGCTTTGCAAGCTCGAGCTTCAGTATGCCAAACTACTTCACCTGGGTTACATCATGATTGGTTCCACTCCTGAACGGAAATCTACTTGATCTCCGTGAGCACATCCTCCTCGGAATCAAATTCGCGAAGTCACCCACCGCTAATATGTACTATTTTTGAGTGCATGAACGGGTATCTGTGCCTTGGTGATCAGCGAAATTTGACCACGGCCTATCTTTTGTTCCCCTCTCCGTGTGTGTGGAATAATTCTCAATTTCCGGGCCTGATTGCTGAAACGAGCCTGCCAAAGTCCCTCACCCCTCCGACCCCCTTGACGGATTCCTGATCCCCTACACGCTTCTGCCCCATAGGACTTTCGGGAACTCCAGGATTGAACATGGACTTAACAGTTCAAGGATCAAGGTTTTTGGATAAGCTTTAATGAAATGGCAGCCATTTCAAAATGATGACCCATTCGGACAGTTTGACTTTATATAAATCTGGGTGTCTAGTATCTGTGTCCTTGGCGAATCCACATCAGTTGGATGACATAAGAGGGTCCCACGGTAGTATGGACTATGGGGAGTGCAAGGCAACGCACAAATGCCAGCAGGTGTGCCGAAAGGCCCCTTCCTGGTCAGTGACTAATGGGTTCCCACGGTAGAGACTCCTACCTCCCCTTGGTATGTAGCGTGTGGGTGATGGAAACAGGTTATATAAGAATCGGGAAAGGAAGAGATGATTGAGAGAAGAAGAGAGAAAAAAGAGAGAATAACCTTTTTCCTGGGGGGAATGCAAAGTCAAGACTCAGACAAATATACTGATTGAATTGGCAAAGTGCAAAAGCAAGTCAGGTATTCATTAGGTGTGTGGTAAGGTCTGGCAAAGCCAGCCCGCAACAGTGGCCTGGGGCTCTGATTGGTTGTGCAAAGGAAAGCGGACCTGATCAGGAAGGAGAAGCATGAGATCAAAGGAAGGGAGATAAATGAAAAGGGGGATCTGTCAAGTCCAGGTTCAATCCCAGAATTCCCGGATAGTCCCCAGTGCACAGAAGGGTGGAGTCAATCGGGAATCCCTGAGGGGGGGTCAGAGGGGTAAGGAACTTTGGCTTCAGCTTATGTGCTGTGCCCCTGTATGAGTTCTGTTCCTCAATTTCAAGGCAGAGGGTCAGAAGACAATCCTAAGATCAACTTAAGGACTGGAGGAGGTTTCAGAGTGAAGTAGAGACTTTGCAGGATAGAACAGGATTTAGTTGATATTCAAACTAAGGAAATATCGGAGAGTTCAAGCAGGTTTATATACTGAAGAGTCCGGAAGATATAAATATGTTAAAGTATGTCAGACGAATTGGAGTTTCGGGTTTCTGGAAGAAAGGAAGGAATGGATCAGAATGGCGTCAGAATGGTAGAATAATGACTGAAGGCAATGGCGCAATAATTGCGAAGCAAGGGGGAAGGGGATTATTGATAGGAACTGTAAATGTCAAGAAGTGTCAAAGGAAAGAGACATATGTCAAGAGATAGTCGAGATAGGAATACGAAAGTCCGGGTCGGGAATATGAAAGTCCAGGACGGGAATGCGGAAAGTCCGGGTCGGGAAGTACGGGGTCCAGAATGTCCGATGAAAGAGAAATTGTCTAAGGTAAAGTCCGAGGGCCGGGATTCAGGATTTGGTCATAGGGGCTCGGAATTGGGCCGGATGGGTTAGGGAAGTTTCGGGATGTGACAAAGTCCAGGTTCAATCCCGGAATTCCCAGATAGTCCAGAGTGCGCAGAGTGGCAGAGTTGGTCGGGAATCCCTGAGGGGGGTCGGAGGTGTAAGGAACTTTGGCTTCATCCTGGTGGCTCAGGGGTCCTGGTTCAGGGAGTCCAAAAGAGACTGGGGGGTATCGGAGTGGAAGGGAAAGGAGAGGGAGGATGGTGAGGGAGGTCAGGGGACAGATGGGGAGGATGGGAATGAGGAGGAGGATGAGGGTGAGAAGGGGGGTGAGGAGGATGGGGATGGGGAAGTAGTATAGAGTGTCCCATTGGTTTCCTCATGTACAATTAGTGTAGTTTTGTCTTGGTTAATCGAAAAATTATGTTTCCGCCCTCATCCGAGCGAATTAAGGGGTCCGGACTTTCCGGGATATGCAGAGTGAAAGTCCGAGACAAGTTCCGATGCGTGAGCAAGCTCGGTCGCGAGGATCCAGGAAGTTTCTTCATCAATCCCTTCGTAGCCCACCCATTTTACCAGGTACAGGAGTTGGCAATTCCTGCGTTGACAGTCGATTTTGGAGTCTAGGATTTCGGAGATTTCATACTCGGGTTCTCCATCGACTTCAACTGGGGGAGATGGGGGTTGGACCTGATTTGGGATGGTGTTTGGAGTTGCAGGTTCCAACTGGGAGACGTGGAAAATGGAATGGACAGCGTGCATGGAGTCCAGGAGTTGGAGGCTTGAGCAATGATGGAATAGGGGCTGAGGTTCTTTTCCGAGAGTTTCTTGGAAGGGTGAGTGGAGCGGAAGTACTTCACCTTGACGAACACTTGGTCTCTGATCCGGAAGTCCGGTGTGGGGAGTCATTGGGAATCCATGGGTCCTTGGTAGCGTTGTTGAGCACAGGCCATTTCCATGCATAGGAATTCATGGAGTTCCTGTAGGTCGACTGCATATTCATGGGCACAGGATGAGGTCAGATCCCTTTCGGGATAGACTGAGACATTAGGGTGGTAGCCTTTATTAGCAAAGAACGGGGATACTCCTGTGGTAGTGCTAGGGGCATTATTGTAGGCAAATTCCGTGAGGGGTAGGAGTTCTGACCAATTGTCCTGTTGGTAGTTGCAGTAGATTTGGAGATACTGCTTGAGGGTCTGGTTTGCTCATTCCGTTTGCCCGTCGCCTTTGGGATGATATCCCGAAGTGAAGTGAAGTCGGATGTCGAGGGCTTTCCTGAGGGAACGGAAGAAGTGGGAGACAAACTCGGAACCCCAGTCAGAGGTGATATGGGAGGGAACTCCGTGCTTGGAAAACACGTGGAGCAGGAATAGTTTTGCAAGGCTTGGAGAGTCGATAGTGTCGTGAGTGGGGATGAATATGGATTGCTTGGAAAAGTTCCAGGGCTTTTCGGGGATTGGAAGCTGCTTGAGCATTCCGTAGGGGCGGTGTCTAGGGTTTTAGCTCGGGCGCAGGAGGTGCAGGAACTGACATAGTTCTTGACAAAGGTGCGGAGTCCTGGCCAAGTGTATTCCCGGCGGACGAGCTCTAAAGTCCTGTTTTGCCCAAAATGTCTGGACAGGGGGTGGTCGTGGTTGTATTGGAGGATGCAAAGACGGAGGTCCTTAGCTTCCGGGACAAAGATACAATTGTCAAGTGTCAGGAAATCGTCAGGGTTGACAGCCCACTGGGAGTCTGACGAGTCCAAAAGATGGAGGGAAGCTACGGGGTCAGAGGACAGGGAATTTAGGATGTCCTTGTGAATGTCTTCAATGTCAAGCAGGGATGAGGCCCAGAGGACCGGGGCAAGTAGGGTAGTGGCTCGTAGGGACAAGGCAAGCTGTTCCTGAGTGAACACCGGGTGGAGGTTGTGGGGATTGACGCGAGCATAGTCCTTATCCCCCTCTTTTGGGTAGACGTCCCAGCGTCTAGTGAGGGAGTCAGGCTTAGCTCCTAAGCATCCGGGGGGAAGTGGATGATGAGATTGAACTGGGATAGGAATTCCAACCGGCAGGTCAGAACTTTGGAGGTGGAGAAGTATTCCAGATTTTTGTGGTTGGTAACAATGTCGATAGGGGTGCCAGAACCTTCAAGATAATGACGCCAATGCTGGAAAGCTTCATGGATAGCAAGGAGCTCCTTATCATGAGTGTCGTAGTTGAGTTCCGGGGCTGTCAGGGTGCGGGAGTAGAATGCGACAGGGCAGAATTCCTCGTCCAGGTACTGGATCGAGAGGATTCCCATGATAGTGTAGTCTGAAGTGTCGGTTTCAACCGTGATAGGACAGTCCGGAATCCAGTGAGTAAGGATAGGGGCTCAGGTGAAGGCGGAGTGGCAGGAATCATCAAAGTTCCATGGGGCATTTTTCCAAGTGAGTCGGGTGAGCAGGACAACGATATCGGAGTAGTTGATGATGAAACAACGATAGAAGTTGGCAAACCCGAGGAAGGACTGAATGTCCTTGACTTTCCGGGGTTCAGGTCAATCTCGGACTGCCTGGACTTTTTCCCGGGACATAGTCAATCCCTGGGGGGAGAGACGGTAGCCTAGGTATTCAATGGAGTCCAAGTGCCACTCACATTTCTCTGGTTTGGCATAAAGTCTGTGTTTCCGGAGATGCCGGAGGACTTCCTGGACATGTTCTTTGTGAGAAGCCATGTCATTGGAGTAAATGAGGATGTCATCAAGGTAGACCACGACGCAGACGTCTAGGAGGTCCGCAAAGATGCTATTGATGAAGCAATGAAAGGCCGCAGGGGCATTGGTGAGCCCAAAGGGCATCACCAGCCACTCGTACGAGCCATAGCGAGTCCAGAAGGCGGTTTTCCATTCATCCTTGGGAGCAATGCAGACAAGGCGGTATGCATGGCAGAGGTCAATTTTTGTGTATACCTTGGCGCAGCTAGGGGAATCAAGGAGGTCGGAGATTAGGGGTAAGGGATAGCAGTTTTTTCGTGATTTTGTTGAGTCCTCTGAAATCGACAGAGACGTAGGGATCCATCCTTCTTGCAGACAAAGAGGACAGGAGCACTGTGGGCGGATTTGGACTGGCAGATGAAGCTGTAGTTGAGGTGTTTGTCTATGAATTCCCAGAGGGACTCGAGTTCTGTAGCGGAAACCGGGTAAACAGTCCCAAGAGGAGGGGAAGCACCTTTCTCTAAGTCAATCTTGAGATCGAATTCCCTGTGGGGCGTGAGGGTGTCAGCCTTGCACTCACTGAAGACCTTAGGGAAATCATGATAGTCTGGAGGGATGGAGGACAGATTGACTTCTTTGGCAGTTTTGGAATTCCCAGAGTCTTGGGATATGGAACGAAGTTTGGAGTCCTGGGGACGGAGGTGAATGCTGAACTGCTCAGAGCCATCGAGTTTGCACACGCACACAAAGGCAGCAGCATTGACAAATGAGATGCGAGGAGCTTTGCAAGGCAGCTTGTCGGGAGTGTCGGAGTGAGATAGGGGACTGGGGTCTGGAATCTCCGGAGGTGACGTTGGGGGTGTTTGATTTTTCCTTTGGTACCTGTTGACCCTTTCTTTGACACTTACTATTCCTTTCCATATGGCCCTCCTTCTGCTTTGCAATGATTGCACTATTGCTATTAGTGATCCTTTCATCATTCTGACACCATTTCAATATATCCCTTACTATACTCTGGAAAACCTGAAATCCCTGCTTTGCCTGACAACACTTTAACAGTTTTATATCTTCTGAACTCCTTAGTTTGGATATCAACAAAATCTTGTTCTATCCTTGAAAATCAAGGGACAGAACTCAAACAGGTGCATAGCACATAGGCTGAAGCCAAAGTCCTTTGCCCCTCTGACCCCTTTCACAGACTCCCGACCTCTGGGGCACCCGGGAATCCTGGGATCAACCTGGGATCTGGCAGTATATTTGAACTCGAACCTCTACAGGTTTACTGACGTCACTCTTATTGATGTCTGGAATTGTTCGGGCTTGTGCTCGAGCACACACTGTGCAGGGCATTGATGCCTCTTAGTTGGAGTCAGCCCAAGAAGATGTGCTGCACTCCCTGATGACCTTGTGTCAGAGTCCCCACCTTGCCCAGAAATTCCAAAGCTCCTCCACTTATTGTTTGTCCATATTAGCATCTCAAACAGGAGTCCTGCCTCAGGACCCCTACTCCTGCAGGTCACTGCCTTCATGGGGACACCCTAGACCCCTCTGATGATGGCCTATGCAGAGGCCTCTAATGTCAGGGTCCTGTGACATCCAGTGACATGTTGACTTAGCATTGGTGCACCAGCATAACAATCCAAATCAGGAAGGCAAATTCAGCCTTCCTAAAAAAGAAAATGGCAGTGAGATCCCTCACAGCAGTATTACAATGCACTAGTATTAGCTTTATCCATGTCCTCTGTCAAGTCCGGGTTCCATCCCGGAATTCCTGGATAAGTCCAGAGCACGCAGAACGGCAGAGTCGGTCAGGAGAAATGTGACAGAAAGTCTGGTTCTCAGACCAAAAAAAACCAAGGACTGAACCAGACCAGGACTAAATATGACCATATGGTGGCTATTTCTGTAACTGGTCCTACTTGGTCTTGGTTTTGGTTGCAACTGTGTCAAGTGCAGATTTAATCTCAGAATTCCCGAAGGTCCTAAGGGCAGAGAAGGGTGTAGAAGGGTAAGAAATCCACAAAGGGGATCAGAGGGGTAAGGGAATTTGACTTCAGTGTATGTGCTGTGCCCCTATATGAGTCCTGTCCCTTGATTCCAAGAAAGAGGTTCAGAAGCCAATCCTAAGTTCAACTTAAGGACTGAAGAGGGGTTTCAGAGTAAAGTCAGGACTTTGAGGATAGAACAGGATTTAGTTGATATTTGAACTAAGGAAATATTGCAAAGTACAAATGGGTTCTTATACTAAAGAGTCTGGAGGATATAAAACTGTTCAAGTATCAGGTAGATATTGTCTCCTCCAGGCTGTCTGGAGTTGTTGGGGGAGTGAAGTGGACTTTGACTTCAACTTGTGTGTTGCACCCTTGCCTAAGTTCAGTCTGGTATTTAGCAAAGTAGTGGTGGAGTGGAGTAGCAGTGGAGCAGAGTAGTGACAAAGGAGGAATAGAGTAACAGGGGTTAGATGTCTGAGGGTCAGAGTGATAACAAGAAGACTGGCTTCAAGTTGTCGAAGGGAGGACTTAGTTGGACAGAGTAGAAGAGTAATCAAAGCCAGTATTTGACCTGCAGAATGCAGAATACAAGAGTTGTTTATATAATATGGGGACAAGTCAACATAGGTGACACCAGAGTACCAGAGTCATGTGGAATGTGAGTAAGAAATGTCAGGAAGTGTTAGGAAGTGTCAAGGGAAGTCAGAATGAGTCAAGGGGAGTCAGAACAGGAGGTATCAGAAGGTGGAGATATTATACACATCAAACATCTGTTAAAAGTATGAAGCATGAGGAACAAGGCACAGGGGCAAAAGTGTTAAAGATAAGTGAAGAAGTGGAAATGGAGAAGTGGACTTGTGAAAAGGCAGACTGTCAAGTCCGGGTTCAATCCTGGAATTCCTGAAAAGTCCTAAGGCAGGGAAAGGCATAAGGGGTTGGGAATCCATGAGGGGGGTCAGAGGGGTAAGGGACTTTGGCTTCAGCTTATGTGCTGTGCTCCTGTACAAGTCCTGTCTCTTAATTTCGAGACAGAGGTTCAGAAGACAATCGTAAGTTCAACTTAAGGACTGAGAGGGGTTTCAGAGTGAAGCAAAGACTTCAGAGGATAGAACAGAATTTAGTCAATATTTGAACTGAGGAAATATCACAGAGTACAGGTGGGTTTATATACTGAAGAGTCCGGAAGATATAAAACTGTTAAAGTATATTGAACAAGTCAGGACTTTGGGTTTCAGAGTAGTAAGGGGGTGAATCAGAATGATGGAATGATAACTAAGGATGATGGCACAATAATTGTGAAGCAGGGGGAAGGGAATTATTGATAGGAACTATAAGTGTCAAGGAATGTCAAAGGAAAGGAACATATGTCAAGAGATAGCCGAGATAGGAGTATGAAAGTCTAGGACAGGAATATGAAAGTCCAGAATGGGAATGATGGGATTTGGGATATTGGGATATGAGGTTGAGGTGAAAACCTTCTAAGGTAAAGTCCGGGGTTTGGGATTTGATCATAAGGGGTCGGAAGTGTGTCATATGGGTAGGGAAAGTTTCAGGATGTGATACAGACTTGGTCCGGAGTTGGGCTCTGAAGAAGCAGAGTTGACTTGCATGGCACAGGATATGACAGGATCATGGTTTTGGGTTTCTGGAGTATAGTAAGGGAGAAATCAGAATGACATCAGAATGATGAAAGGATAAGTGACAACAATGGTGCAATGATTACAAAGAGGAATGAGGACCATATGGAAAGGAACAGTAAGTGTCAAAAGAAAGAAACAAGATAAAACAGACATAAGCAAGATAGGTCCATGAAAAGTCCAAGGCAGGAATACAGGATATCAGGATACAAAGTTGAGGTGAACATCTTCCAAGGTAAAGTCCAAGGTTTGGGATTTGGGATTTGGTCACAACTGGTTGGGAATGGATAGGAAAGGATAGGGAAAGTCATGGGATGTAACACAAATTTATGAAAGAGTTTGGTGATGGTTTTGCAAGTTCTAATTGTTGGAGAATAGATATCTGTTGCCCAAAGTGGCAGTTTCCCTGAGTTATTACAAAATGATCTGGTCATTGAACACTCACCAAGCACTTAAGTTAGTAGATGCTCACACTACTCAGGTCCGGTTTCAGCAGCATGCATTAATGGCCGAGGTGTCAACATCAATGACAATTCCTAAAGAAACATGACTTTTGCTAGGTTAAGCATGGTATAGTTTACCTAGGTAGAAAAAGTTCCAGCCAAAAAAGCTGGCCAACGTGGGGATCGAACCCAAGACCTTCGCGTAACATGACCCGTCAGCCATCCCATGTTGCCAAGAAACAGCCGTCAAATCAGATATTAGCACGACGCTCTAACCAACTGAGCTAGTCGGCCATTGGACAGAGTGATGCGGCCGTAATGTGTAACATATCTACCTGCAACGGTGTATCATGCGTTATCAGGGCTTTTGACGAATGTACTCTTCCGAGCCTCCTCTCGTCGTAACGACTGATAGGATTGATAAGTGCTACTTATTAGATCGAGTGTGGTAAGGAATAATGTATAAACGTGAGTCCTGTCCAACTCCAACTTCAAAGCAATGCAACACATGTGAAACCCATAGCATCACTTAGGCAAGGGTAGCAAATCCAACGCGCATGTTACCAACATCAAAAGCAGTGTAAACGTTAGCGAGGAAAACGTCGCCGATAATCCAAAAGGCTAGAAAATCATTGTCTTTAGCACACAAGTCTTCTTGGCATGAGAACAACTCAAAGACTCACTTGAACCAGTATCCTGTCCGACGATACCGCCAACGCAATCAGATGAACCAGAGGAAGCTTGTCCGAGGTTAAAGGTCTCAGGAGAGATGGGGAAGGACGCGCCTCCGAAGGTGAGGCTGACGCTAGGGACTGAATCACAAGGGACTACATGGTTGTTAATAAAGCGACGGAGACCAAGTAGGCCGAGAACATACAGGTGTAGTAGCCTTCACCGACAGTGTTAGATGCATCGGTACCGCCAATGGCTTGGTAAAAAGTCGCCACGTCCGAAGGCGTACCAACGATGAGGGAGGTGCCAGTGTCAATGATGGAGTCAATATTGCTCAATACGGTCTGTCCGTTGCCATCGACACTGTCCATGTTAACTTCCCAGTAACCCTAGTACGTTATGTCAATTACTGTTAGGGTACACCTTGGACTCGATGACTTACTTCTTGGGTGACAGGAATGTAGCGAAAGTCGCCAGTGTACAAGGCAGAATTGGTACCACCGATGTACAGCTCGGACCCAGAGGTTGCGAGCTTGAATGCAAACACGGGCTCGTCTGTCTGACCCTGAGAGACCAGAGTCTGGAAGACAGGGCTCGCATCGTAATTAGAGATAGACTGGAAAGCCATTCCCATCAAACCATCCGCGGGGAACTGCGAGCTTTCGAGGCCTGAAGAATACTCCTCTGCCGCACCGAGAGTTTGACTAGTAGCCTGCTCAGATATCAGAATCGATGAAGTTGGAAGGGCACTTCGGGCGTACCGTGAGTCCGACAATCGAGACAGTGTCGCTGTACTGTTCTCCGGAAACATTGGATCCATCTCCGTATGTATGGTTGAAGGTCGTGCCTAGGTTCATGGAAGTCGAAGATGACGAGGGATCATAGACTGTATGGCCACTGCAGCTCGACCCACAGTTGGGACCTGGCAAGAAAAGGTCGCTGTAATCAAATTCAGTGAGAGGTTAAATGCACCAGAGGACAGATACGTGCCTCGAGCCAGTATCGAAGTCAACTGTTAGAGGGTGAGCTGCACACCCAATGTAAGACCACTGCAAACCTACCGGTAAAGGTGTTGGGAGGTGTGCCAACAGAAATAGTGCCATACCAAAGCGTGTTGTTGTTGTTAGTCAAGGCGTCTCCACCCGATCCGCGCTTGCGGGCGCCTTTCACACTAGATGGATGCGAGGCACCGGTATTTTTCTCAAAGTTAACAAGACCACCACGAATCTTCCTGCATATTCATATTCGGGTCAATGCAAGCGAAATTAGAGGCCAAGCAGAAAGGTACGCACGCCTGAGTTGATGCAACATGGGACTTGAGTGCGTCAATGTTGACGCTCTTGTCGGCGTTGACCAGCCCCGAGCGCTTGGAGACGGGAATCGCTGTGCCAATCCTCTGTTTGGCGGGCTGAGGAGCCGCAGCAACGAGGAAAGGCAGCGCAGTAATGACCGTTGCGAGAGTGAGACGCATACTAACTAGATTTTTCTACAAAGAAGGGGTAAGGATGGCAAAAACTGATGATAAGTTGTGCTAGTCTGCCTACCTTTATATAATTACCACCAAGGTAAACCTAGGGCTTTGTTGTTCTTGTTCGGAACCATGAAGCAGGGGAGCCGCAGCCGAGACAAGCCAAGCTTTGTCGGAGCTTCTTCAAGTTGTTGAGATTTCTGTCGAAGCAGCATCTACTAACTTATGCGCTCAGCGAGTGCTCCATGAGCAGATCGTTTTGGAATAGCTCAGGGAGACTGCCACTTTGAGCAACGGATACCTATTCTCCACCAATCAGAACTCGCAAAACCGTCACCGAACTCTTTCGTAAATAATTTGAGTGGTTCGATGCTAGTAGTCTGATGGGCGTAGTCAACGTAAAGACTCGTCTTATTTAGACTAAGTACAAACCAAGCGCTCGACAGGCCGTCGAGCGGAAATTAGCCAAGTAACAGACACTGATTGTCCGCCAATGAGCGCTGATCAGAAAACCGTCACCAACCCTTTCGTAATTATTGCGTTTTGCGGTGGCAATCAGTCTCTGATGAGCCTGGCTCGGAGGCATCTACTACTTATCGAAGAACGGGACTGCAGAGCATAATAGATCCGGGGTGTGAGGAAGCCTAACCTCCGGGGAAAAATCTTGGGCAGTATGGACTCACCAGCGTACCAACTTACGATTAGCATATCAGTAGCATCAGATGTGACTGTTTCGAGAGCCGCACGTCATATTCGACTTCGATCGCTTACAACATTACGCACGAAGCCCTGGATCTGGTGAACAACCACAAGATAAAGTATGTCAAGTATGATACAACAGAAAAAGCACTCAGTCCCACTTCGCCGGCAGTAAAACATCATGCGTACTAGATTTAAAGGAGGTTAGCCAAGCTCTTGGAGCAGTAGAATTGATGAGACTTACTCTGGTAAACGTTCCCATCGTCATGAACGTCTCTTTCCTGGGAGGATCATTCTTTCCGCGGTATAGCGATTTCACTGCATCACTCATGTTAGCCTTGCGCTTGGCTGCCTCGACTGCGAGAGTATTCGAAAAAGCTCGTGATGCAGTTGATGCAGTAGGATTCAAGGGAGGTGTAGGCGAAGGCAAAGGTTCTACTGGTGACCCTTTCTTCTTCTTGGAGGCTGCGGGAGCCTCTTCAACAATTGCTTCAACACCTGCTTTCCGCTTCTTCGTTTTCGACTTTGTGGGCTCGCGTGAACGACGAAGTTCTATGGCCACACGCATGCGCTCTCCCTCCCCTTCAAATGGATTGATAGTCAAGATGTCGGAGGATCGAGAGAATTTGGTGGCACACTGAGGACAAACGTCAAGCTCCTCTTTAGCAGCACAATTGCCGCTGCTCTCCTCGCTGCCAGATGTCTCCCTGATGGGTGGAGGTGTTCCAAGAACTGTGCGGAGACCCGACTGTGAGAAGACACAGCCACAGGAGTGGATATAAACGAAGGGCTGTGCTCCATTCATCTCCTTGAGGTTGAGAGGGCAGACAAACTGGGAGATTTCACTGGGCGATGCGTCGGAAGGTGGCGCAGGAGTCGATCGTGTTGTAAATTTCAAGGTTTTGACATCCTGCATAAAAGCTTAGCTTGCGGTATATTAATAAGCTGCAAGTGAGACATACCTTTAGTGAGCGGATGTGTCCACATATCTCGTCTCCGTCCCCATAAGCTGACTTGTCCAAGAGATATTCTATTATCGCATCCTTGTTATAAAGTTTGCCCAGCCCACAGGAGACAACTGGTTCCTGGAGCAAGCGCTGGAAGATATATATTCAGTCATCACAATATGATTTCTGACTGAAGCGAAACGTACCTTTGAAAGTGCACAGAAAAACCACCTGGCCCGTACTTGATTGGCCTTGTCAGCTTGCTCAGCCTTGGGCTTAGTCCGCACAAGATCTCGTCTATCTGGGATGCTGCCTCCGTCATTTCCCATGGTGACGACTAAGAGCGCGGATGATGGTTTCAAGACAAAGGCGGACGGATATCTTCTGTTGATGAATAAGATCCCTGAAATGGAATTATATTCAAGCTCCGACAATTTGGAGGCTGGTGCTATTTGTACTTGTTAAATTCTAAAGCTCTTGCCTATTATGGAGTCCTCTTAATATGTGGTAAGGAAAGCAGCCGTGTCGGTTTTGTTGTCTGAACTGTAACCAGCGTGGAAGCACCAGCTGTACAGTTCCATCGCCACCATTTTTCATGCAAAGACCATTCTAAATGCTCTATAAAGCTATAGTAAAGGGGAAAAGGCCCTTGCAGGCCGCCTCTCATGCAATTTCATCCACTACCACTGCTGCTGCCAATACCTCTTCTGCTATTTTTTCTAGAGTATTTGTAAAACGAAGAATCAGCTTATCCGGCACAGTACGCTCTCTTAACAGGAGCGCTTTCAAGAGGACTTTCTCTACGAGAAATGTCATTCCACCTGAATCCCCCCAGGAATTACCTGGTGCCTCGTCCACCGTCCCAATCTACAGTACGCTTCATCTAATAGGCGCCCGCTCGCAACGGATCTAACTGCTATATATCATAGGGAAATTAGTATCAGCATGGACTCAAACTCCTACGAAATGGTATCCGCTTCCTCTGGCCGTTGGTGCACTCCTCCTTGTGATGATCCAGTACCACAAAAAGATGGCACGTGCCGAGAAGGAAGTTCACGTCGACGAGGAAGGTCATGAAGTTATCAAGCTCAAAGGTCCTTGGCAGGCAAGTGCATATGTTCGCTAAATGTACCTCTTCTTAACTCTTGGCAGGTTCACGTAATTGGTGCATTACCGCTTCGCAACATGTCTCGAGTCTGGGGTTATATGAATTCTTTCGAGCTACCCATCTGGATTCGTCCCTACGGTTTTAGGTTCTATGCTTATGTGTTTGGATGCAACTTGGAAGAGATTGAGCCGAGTGACTTGACGCAGTATGCCAGTCTAGGACAATTCTTTTATCGAAAGCTCAGACCAGGCGCACGACCAGTTGATAACGCTGTCCTAGTGAGTTCTCCTCTCCATGTCCTACGAAAAACCCTCTTAAGTGTACCCCTCAGGTCAGTCCCGCTGACGGTACTGTGCTTCACTTCGGTACTATCGATAATCTGCGCGTGGAACAAGTCAAAGGGATCACTTATTCTCTGGATGCGCTGCTCGGCGTAGAACGGTCTGATCCAAGCAATCCCACCTCGCCAACATCCACAGTGATAGACTTCCCTGAAGACCAAGAATTGGTCGACCATCGTGAATTTGCAATCGTCAATGGAATAGAATATAGTCTCGACCAACTCTTGGGAGCCTCGACGCCAAGCACCCCTGGTTCACGGTCATCTTTTGAACAGCCGACTTCAGATTCTGACAGCCCATCGGACGTACCCCACAAACATGGTGCACAGATCGATGCGTCGGTAGAGCAAGAAGGCAGCCTTCAAGAGATCCTCGCACACGATGCTTCTGTGGTTCGTGAAATGGGTGTACCAGAGTCACTTGGACGCAAGAGAAGCATTTCTGGAACTAGTGTCAGAGAAGGCAATACTCTTTACTTCACTGTGATATACCTCGCTCCTGGAGACTATCATCGATTCCACAGCCCTACAGCGTGGGTAGTAGAGAAAAGGAGGCATTTCGTTGGTGCGTGTTGCTCTACGCCGCTGCTACCCTGGACTGACAGGCGGTCCAGGTGAACTCTTTTCAGTATCCCCCTACATGGCCAAGCGTCTACAGAACCTATTTGTACTCAATGAACGGGTTGCACTCCTCGGAAAATGGAGATATGGCTTCTTCGGCATGGTTCCTGTCGGCGCGACCAACGTTGGTAGTATCAAAGTCAACTTCGACTCCGTAAGAAAAACGCCGTTTCCCTCTCAGAAGTTGAGACTGACACCTGAACTCAGGCCCTCCGTACCAACGTCCGCGGTCGACCACCTCCGCCGGGGACCTACACCGAAGCCGTCTACTCCGCTGCGTCCCCGCTTCTCAATGGCCAACCTCTAATCCCTGCCCAAGAAATGGGAGGTTTCTGTCTTGGCAGCACCATCGTCCTCGTGTTCGAGGCACCAAAGACTTTTGAGTTCGCCATCAAGGCAGGGCAGAAAGTCAAGGTTGGAAACCGCCTGGGCGATGTCCCTGGGGCTTTCACAACCGTAGGGAAGGAGAAGCCCTGCCCTGCCCCCTTGATTTGAATGCAAACTGAAACACTTTCACGCACGCGCGCATGCACACTTGATGACCATCATGGAAGTTACCGAGATACCTGTACATACCCATACTATCTTCGCAACTTATCTACTGTGCAAACAATGAATTTTTTGTGTGCAATAGCGAAGACAGGACTGCGGCATGAAGTACTGTAGTGAATCCTTCTCTGGCAAGGCTTTTGATCCTCAATACCTGCATCGATGTTCAGGATCTCACGTCTGAGTCGCCACTAGTACTTGTGACGAAATGCCACGTTCGCCGCAGCACATCGTTATATGTAAGAGTTCTCACTGTACTACCTTTTCATTCAAGTTGGGCAACGTCGGGCCCTCGGCCGATCGGTTCAAGCTTCCTTACGTTGGATAAGTGAGAAGATAGCATTGGACAACATTGCGACATGACAACTAAAAAATTATAGAAATACAGTTTAAATCGTACAAAATCCCAAAAGGAAAACGTTCCCTGAGATCAACCCCTAGATCTGCATACAAAAACAAAAACAAAACGGAGGGGAGGAAGGGGGGGGAGGTCTACCATGCAAGCAAAATCGATATCGCACCCAACGTCGAATCAACCAAACGTCTGCCCTGGTGCAAGCTGGCGAACTGGGATGCCTCGGCCGTCAGAGTTGGTTCGGAACACCTGAAGTGAAGTGGTAGTATGAGCACTCTTCCATCAACGGGCGCGGACACGTCGGAACTTACTTGGTTACCCCACCAACTCTGGATACTACTCGCGCCGATCTGCAGGTCATCGTCCAATGTGAGGCCGTCCATCAAAAAGGGAAAGAGGAAACATAATCACCGTTCCATTCAGGGGATACTGCAGGCTAAGAGGCGGATTTAGATCTATGAGTTCGCATTCCAAGTGATGGGGTGATATGACAGACACGTACGTGAAGAAGATAGTCAGGACCGACACTCCCAGGCCCGAATCAAGAGCAGCTGATAGTACGTCTGACGGAAACATGTCAGCGGTGTTAAGTCATCGAGCGAACCAATCCTTTACAATTGTACTTTGCCCACCAAGCGAAATTGTGTCTGAGACCAACCGTTAATATGGACTGTCAAGGGGCAGCATTATTCTGCAAACCTTCGAACGACAAACTGAAATATGAATCCGACGAGCCTGGATCAGAGTGTGTCAGATCTGCGTGAGGAGTGGGGGAATGTGCACGTACGCCCAAGGTACAAAGTTCAATGCAGTAGCTGGTGGTATAAGGTATGTTCCGTTGAAGATAACAGGGCTAATGTTCAAATCTGCATATCAGCAATGTTCTCTTTACCATGGGATGTCGGAGTGCTCTCACAAGCTACAGACAAATATCGTCAACCTTCAAGTCTACCAAATATAGATACTACGTACTTGATATATCGCAGGAAACTGTTCGGCCACCTCTTCATCAGCAGCCAAGGAACAATCGGTGCAACAGCACCGACGATGAAGAAGTATAAGAGTGCTGAAAAGCGGTTAGATTTTGACAATATCAGAGCCAGAATGATTTACAGCTAGCGCCATTGATCAGCGTTGAATGAAAAACTAAAAAAGCGACTCCAAACGTACTTATATAGATGACCAGAGGAGAACTGAAGTTTTGGTCCAACGACGCCTACGTCCCGCCAATGCTAAACAACAGCCCGACCATCGATACGGCTTCCCAGACGTACCCCATATTATAGATGCTGTTCCAAAGACTTGGGTATTTGGGCAAGTGAATCTGGAAAAATTTAGATGATGATGGAAACGAAATAACGCCTCCCTTACCCATCCACCTGATTCGTGGAGCAAATATCCCTGGAAGGTGCGATGTTGGCACAAGTATACCAAAAGGGAATGCGTACTCACGGAATATGCTCAAACATCCAAAGCTGCACTGCAAGCTGGGTGGTCGCGGCAACGACAGCCGCAATGATCTACAACGGTCGTAAACACAACAAGGTGACTCGAGTGGCCCAAGAAAAACCGACCTGGCACCAGAACATTTTTCGCGGGGGTATTTTCATGTAGTGCCCGAGCTTGAAATCTGCTGTAAAGGTTAGAGCTTGCGTCATCGTCTAAGGGGGCGACGTTAGGTGTTGATTGGAGCTACACACTCTAATAAACCTACTATGTATCCCCAGGTCTTGAACATCATCATGGCCACGGGCCGGCCGGGTAAAGCGTAACTGTGTTTAGTTGAGCCAACTAATGACGTAACGAGAGCCACAACGCCAACCCTACCCAATGATGAGCTCCGTGATAACGCTAAAGGCTGTCAGTGTCCATCGACATAAAACATAGAATGTAATAGAACTTACTTGAGGCCAACTTGTTGGTTGGTGATCGCTTGTATCATGCCACATGGAATGACGTATGTGAAAGCTTCGCGAGATAGAAAGCATCAGTATTCAAGACCTCAACACGAGCAGGCGGGTGGGTATTCACCGATGAGCAAAGCGATCGCGAAGGCCCATACTGGCATATGCGTGGGCCACAATTCGATACTGATAACACCAAGGACAAACATGACAACAAACAACGCAAGATACCACCACTCAGGAACTATCCGCAGCACACAGGGGTGGTGGTCAACATCACACCAAGTTTAGAAGATCACAAGGCCAATGCATAGCGGTGAGGTTACCTTGTGGGTATTGACTCATCAGGCGAGCGTGGATGTCCGGTTGTTCTCTCAAAGACCGCCGAGCCTGCTGAATAATCTGTTTCCGGAAGTGAATGAAGGCGTGGACAAGAGTGGCTACGGCAGTCGGGTGTTCAGTCTAGTTCACTGACAGGTGAGAGAAAATGTTACCTGTGATCGTAGCAAACGACATCCTGGACAGCTGGCTTAGTAGGGAAAAGCAAGATCAAAGTGTTGCACATACCCATACGACACGGCGAAACACGCCCTACAGTCTCTTGAGTCAAAAGGTCTTAGGGAGATGACAAACGTGAACCCACGACATGAACAACGGACTATACGATTCATATGCCTCCATATTGAGGGTCACCTGCGGCGAAAGGATTCTGGAAACATTGTACGGTTGCATCATGTTGTCGTAGACCTCCCGTGATTGAATTCTTCCAGCAATTTCAGCACGGCACGATATTCTGTAATGGTAAGGTACTCACGGCATGTATAGCGAATTCCAGGTGTTCGAAAACTAGCGGTGAGCTATGAGTTAGCCATGCTCCGAAGACCTGTGAAATATCACAGACATAGATTATAGGGGTGATGATCCCTGTGAGATGGATGAGTCGATAGGACTAAAGCGGTGAAGACACCAGTAGGAAAACTCACAGTAGAATACCACGAATCCAAAGAGGATATTGGCCGCTGCCCACCCTGACGATAAAATGAGCAAGGAGGCCCGAACAAAGTCGCAGTCGTACATACACGGTGTGGCCAGCGGCGATCCTATGTACCTATTCAAAGGATTAATACACCACAGCCACGTGCACCGATCGGAAAGGTTACGCACGCAATTTGGCTCCAGTCAAATGTAATGACGGACATGCCCTACGCCATCATGTCAGACACCGTCACGACGATTCTTGTGCGTCATTGCGCTCACCATTCCATGCATATAACTTAACATGCATGATGTCAGCACGATGCTCACAAGAGAAGAGATGATCATACCCAAACAATTGTGCGATCACTGCAAGTATGATCTGAGCCCCACATACACAGACCACTACAAGGAACACAAGACTCACCAGCATCGTCAGGCCAGATCCAAGTAACCCATGAGAAATACGAGAGTGCCTGGACTATTAAGACGGACCATCAGCCTTCACAACTAAATTACCGAACGCAGAACCTACACAGATACCCTGGGAAGAAGTCTGACCGACAGATTCAGCATGATCCCCAACGCACGGAGAGAACGAGAACGAAACCTGGTTCCTGACTTACACCATAGGAACGATCCCGTGAAAGCGTAGGCGAAGAATCGTTCTCGACTTACACCACCCAGCCGTCCGGTCCCAGCATACTGTTGTGAGTGAAGAGTATTGAACAACGCACAGCTTACGAGGGTCGATGGCCAGATCATGCTAGGAGGCGACACGAGAAAACGGCGTACGACCCCACCCGCCGAAAAGCCTATCAGCTGGGTGGACATTACTAAGAACCATTGATCTACATCATGAAAAAGATTCAGAAGATCATCTAATCAGTGAAATGGTATCGTCAGAGAAGAACATTTACGAACAACTAAAATTGTAACGTTGATTATAATACACCCTCTGTACGGCGATAATGTCGGTCTAAATTTGGGTCAATTGCGTATTCGGGCTTGGCCTCACGGCCCTGCAGAGACTTACTGCGTAAGCCGTCTGCGCCCCAACTGAGGCCATGATCTATGCCACGAGATCAGTACTCATGTGGAGTGAAACGAAATTTCAAAACACAATACCGACCGTTATCAACGCATGCTCCTTGATAGAGAATGGGCCTGGATTTAGAGATACACCAAGTATACGTTTTCGAGGGACATGTGTTGCCCAGAGTCTGCCAAGAGGAAACGAGAGTAGCTGTGCAACGATACCTGTGATGGCCACAGCCGGGTATCGGAAGAAAAAGAACTGGTTGACCCCGGGCATCACCACCGCCCATGCCAGGCCTATCACCCAGGTTCGTAGAGTCGTGACGGGTATCGTTGGATCATCAGTGTTGGCTACCGCAGAGCGGACCTCGGGGTATGGGGAATCGTCATCGAATTCGGCAGATTGGTTCGGGTCGAGGTTGGGGTCGTCAAACTCTGAAGACTGATAGTCCTGGAAACAAAATAGGACGTCATTCCTGAATAATTGGGATGCGTTCCGGAACACGTACGGAAAATTCTGATGCTAGGTCATCAGGGTTAACCACATGAACCATATGTATCTCCGAGACGTTATCACAAGACCTACCTAAACTGAGGGGACGAACGTGCTCCTCTGTCTCTTTATCCTCATCGAGGTCGACAGTGTCTCCGAGCTCTGAATCGAGCCGTCGCAATGGATAGTCTTGAGAAGCAGGAGTACGCTCGGTGGGCATCAATGTGTTTGAAAGTTGAAGGAGTGTGAAACTAGCGCCAGCTTGAAGCCTTGGGGAAAGAGTGGGAAACGGAGAGTTTGATGAGCTTTCTTCAAGCTAGTTGTTCCTGGCGGACGTCGCGTAATATTATGGGATATGATAGCTGCCGTGGCCTGTCTGACACCTATTTTCACTTGTCTTGACAGTAGCAGCTCTAAAACTGATAAAACTGATAAGGTATTAGTAGACAGCCTGTACAACTGTAACCTGCGAGCAGAGATAGGTATATCTTATGTTTCAAGTGGTAGCATGATAAGTCCAGTCTATTTTGCAAGCACACGTCGACGACACACAGCACATTGTAACGAGAGACCACGCCTTACATAAGCAGTAAGGCAGGGATGATGGTAAACTTTGCTCTCGATATGTAATACGTACAGGGCCGTTCAAGTCAAGTCCTGTTCTGTCTCAGGCCGGATCCCATATTAGGTCGTTCAATGCAACGTCCACGTCCCGTGCGAGTGCCAAGGCAACGTCGTGCGATATGCCGCATTTGAACATTGGTGGCCCATCCAGCTTGTCCATGGCCGTGGTACGGTGCATAGCTCGCATAAACGTGAGCTCTGTGATCTGGGTGCCATGGTTTGGCATGAGACACCAGCCAACCGAGACGGACTCGGGAAAAATACTTACAGCCGCATAGACATGTATCCGCCCAATTTCCATGTCAGTGTACTCCCCTGGCAGTTCAAATCGAGGGTCGTGCGGGCGTGACTCAAAATCATTTTCCTCCAGCAACGCACCAAGGATCGCGAGCAATCTATCAAGAGGAAACGTTGCAGGGCCCAATAGCCTTTGTGAAATCTAATGAATCAAGGGGCTCTGATTGCTGGACCGCTGATATGAAATAAAGAAGCCAGGATCGTACCTTGACTACAGACATCTGCATTTTCTTCGGAGAAACTGACTTCCGCCGCTTTTTCTTCCGCTCTTCTGCGCCTCGACCAAACATCCTCATATCGCTCTTCGCAGGGTTAGTCGATGCCAAAAACGCTGCGATAAGGATGAACTTGGACATCCGCGGAAGATGGTCAACCTTGACATTCGACAGCATTTTTCTCTTCGGTCCATCGTCGCCTGACTCTTGACCCTGGTCGTAGTCATTATCTGCAGCCCAGTCAGCCGCGTTTGTGAGGCGTGGGTAAAGTGTGTCTAAAGCCGCAGTGAACGTCGGTAAGAAGTACTTGAATAGCCGTAATCGGCCTTCTGTTTCCGGTGAATCAAGCACAGGGGGATCTGCCCCGTTCACCTCTGCTTGCTGAGCCAACTCATTATGCTGATCTATGACCGGTTTCACGAACCCTGGCCACCGGGCTGCGGCGACGTATTGCAGTTCCAGAGGATCGTTTGTGTAGGTCGAGATGGTGTTAAACAGCAGGTCCGCATATTGTTCGTAGAGTGGCTGTAAGGCGGGGTGATACGTCATGTCTGATGTGTTCGACGACGATCGAGTCAGCGAAGTCGTCCGGAAGGCAGACACCAGCCTTTGAATCACATCTTTGAGGCCTCTTAAAATGTTTCAAACTTGTTCTCTCACCAACACGCACCTTGCTTGGTTAACGGATCGACATTCATGTAGTATGGGTCAGGTGCTGCACCAAGCGGTGGCCTGATCTCCTCCCACTGGACGGACGACAACAATATAACCGAGATATTCACCTGCGACTACAAAACACCACAACAATAAGCAAGGCTCTTCCTTTCACGTGGGATGCGTTGCGAACGCCGAAAGGAACCGACTGACCAGCTCAGCCAAACGCGTAAGAGGGATGAGGAGATCGGGGAGACTTTCATAAAGCCTCTCAGCTCTTTCAATCAGCAGTACCATCGTAGGGTCTTCTTCGGACAAAGACGCAACCGCCTTGCCTTTCCCTTTCCCGCGGGATGGTGCACCGCCCATAAGTTCGCCACGTAGTCTCCTGAGTCCGTGCAGAAAACTGTCGATGCCGTCGTTATACCTCACTGTGTCGTCCCCGGGCCATATCAGACACCCATTCTCCCATGAAGGTTTCCACCCCGCGAGCGCGTTGAGAACGGTGTCGTAGAATATGCGGGCGGTAAAACATGCCACGGCGTTCACGTGTGCGTAGCAAGTCGGTGGAGCATCCGAGATGGATGAGATGTCTCTGAATATGGCGTCAATAACAGAGGCTGTGACGCGTGGGTTGAGCGTGTCTGTGGCATAGATGAATGGTGGTAGGTACGCGGATGCGAGGGTAGCAAGGTGTGTGATGAATGTGGTGTAGCCTGGATGAGCCGTGGATATTCTCTGCACAAAAGCATCGTCTTCGTCCATGCTTCCGGGTGTGAGTTGAGTGAGTTTGGTGACTTCGACCGTCAGCGCGCACACGAATGTATTAGAACTTTGATGTAGCAATCATTGCAATGGTGGCCTCAAGCGTTGTTTGACATTGTTTAATTCTGAAGGCGTTGACTAAGCATCCTGAGAGCTTACTTGAATTGCACTCCCAAACTACTCTGATCACTAACAGAAGACCAAATCAAGCCCAAATAATCTACCAATCCACCAGAATTCAATTCAACCCACCACAACACGATGGGTAAACTCAACATCGCCCACCACAAATCCTACCACCCTTATCGGCGGGACAACATCGAGCGTGTCCGACGCGACGAAGAAGAAGCAGCCCTTAAAGAGGCCGAGCAAGATGGTAGGATTGCACTTGCCGATGCGGAGGCTAGGTTGGCATTGTTGCGTGAACGTGCGGGTATCGGTGGAGGAGGGGAGGGGAGGGGAAAGGGAAAGGGAAAGGCGCGGGAGGATGAGATGGAGGTGGAGGTGAAGGCGGGAGCTGGGATGAGGACGGGGACTGGCTCTGGGAAACATATTAATCTCTTTGAAGATTTGGAGCAGGTGGGCATCGTTGGCATGTCTCCTTTTTGATGCTAAACGAGCGGTGGGTGCTACAGCACGCTATGATGACCGCTGTCCGCGCTAGCAAGAAGACAGCCCCGTCAGAAGCCGAGAAAGGCGTTCCTCTAGCACCAAGCGCAAAGGACCTCAACCCTTGGTATTCAGACAAGACCAAGGACCGCGATACACCCGCAGACGACGACAAAGACGAGAAAAAGTTACCACTTTCCCTCTTATACTGGTGGATGTGTTCTGACCGCCTTTTTGACAGACGAAGGGATTTACGATCTAAGTCGAGGAATGATCCCCTGACAGCTATAACACAACAACTCGCTTCGCGCTCTTCGTCAAACGTCTCAGGCCCCTCCCTGCCCTCTCTTCACTCGCGTTTCCGAGACCGCCGCTCGTCTCGTCAATCCGACCCGCCGCTTCCACCGCCACCAAAGCAGCTAGACCCAACAACCGCACGCCTGAGCCGAGAATCCTCGGAACGCGAACGCGCGCTTGCTCTCATCCGCCGAAAAAAGCGAGAAATGGCAGGTAGTGAAACGCCAAGTACTGTTCACGGCGGAATGGACGGGGGATATGGTGATGTGTTTAACAGAAGAGAGGTGGAGGAGGCTCATGCGCATAGGGACCGGTGGAAAAGGAGAGGTTGGTAGGTTCACGGCCCAACAGGAGGGTTTGTATTATTACCTGCATCGAGGACACGGTGTTGTGTACCATTTCGAATTTTCGTCTCTGAGCTCGTGCTTGTAACGGCTTAGAAAGAGTGGCCCCTCCTGCATGAAACACGACGCACGATAACCAACCGAGATTGTTCTCAGGTTCCGAGACGCATACACTGCAGGCTATGTATGTGACACGATGCAGTTCTGACAAAAACCGTGGTCGGGAAGTAGAGGCAACCATCGTTGATCGATATCGATCTCTGGTACCACCCAAACTCTACCGTGCCAGTGACAGGTACTAGTACTCATGGCTACCAGTGCTTCGGCAACGGAGCCAGCACCAGCCCAGGCAGCTCCCCTGACAGAACTCGCAGGACACAACCAGAGTGAACTGCATCGCTTTCTTTCCAGACGGAAAGAAGCTCGTCAGCGGATCCAATGACACGACGCTTCGCGTCTGGGACGTCGGCTCGAGGCGACAGATAGGCGACGCCTGGCGTGGACACGAACACACGGTGTTGACAGTGGCTGTCTCCAGGGATTAGCGGTGGGCTGCCAGCGGCGGTAACAACAAGACGGTGCACGTTTGGGATGGCAGTGGGGAGGCGGTCGCAGTCCTAGAGGCACACTGCGCAGTCGTTCAATCTGTCGATATTTCACCCGACCGCAGAAGGATTGCATTTGGATCTTTGGAAAGGGACGTTCGTGTCTGGAACGTGGAGGATGCCGGAAACCCCACCTTTGACGTGAAACATTTGAGCGCTGACTACGACGTCAACTGCGTCCGCTACTCTCCCGACGGCCAACGTCTCGCTGTGCTGTGCCATAACATTTTCACCCTACATGTCGAAACCGGAAGTTCCTTGGAATTCGTCGGCATTGAATGTGGTCAGGCCGAGACAGTCGAGTGGACTCCGGACAGCAGTCAACTGGTGGTTGGCGGATTTCGCGAGACCGATGCGTACGACGTCAGCACTCGGAAATGTATCAGGACGTGGAAAGCACATGGAAACGGTAATTACATTCAATCTCTTTCCCTGTTAACTCCCAGTGGCTGTCTAGTAGCCACTTCTTTTCTCAGCAAGACGGTACTACTGGGGAGCAGACCATGTTATTCACCCCTACTACATTTTTCCATGCGGTTGCGTACTCTCCCCTAGGCGACTTGATTGCGACTGCTTCGAACGACGACAGGACATATCTATGGCAAGCCCCTCCAGAAGTAGCGGCTGGCGAGGTCAGTTTGATCTTCATGAGACTTGGCCCATCGTTGAGCATTTGCTTGGGGTCACCAGGCTTCTGAGAAGGTACAGTATTTGAAAATTTGCACCGTTATCGTCATCGCGAACTTACCCGATGGATATCAAAGTCGCCAGAGCTCTCCCTGCTGGATGTTGGTGTTCCTGGCCAAGGCATACAATCGTTTCATACGGGGTAATGAGATCGGTCAGTCACCTAATTGGCGGTGGTCATACTTGATTACAAGGTTGTTTCTCTTGAACCGACATGTCTTTCTTGTGGTAGGTCTTTGCTGTTGCTCGAAGAACGCCACCGCGGGCACAACAAGTTATGTCACTCGAGGAGTTTGATCGGCGTGCACCGAATGCGACAACTGTCCCGGCATCTGGGGATGTAAATGCCACTGCATCTGGTCAAGGCGAACACGCAGACAGACCGGTCTCTGGCAACGATCACAACAAGCCGCATGGTCAAGAGCCGCCACCTGCTCCCCCGTCCAGTAAGCAGGGAGATGTTCAGCAGGAGGCGAGTGCGACTGTGCAGCCCCCAGTTCCGCAGATGGAACCTTCCGCACCATTCAATAAGGTTGTGAAACATGGTCGCCCCATGGCTCGGACGCAGATTCAGTTTGGGGCACGGACTGTTGTTGGTGTTGTTGCTGCTGCTGCTGCTCCAGAACACGCTGATTATTGTTTTTCTTTACTTCTGTGATTGCGCGATTTGATGTTGTTGGCCATAGTGGCATCAGATCTGGTCACTATCATGCTGTCAATTTATCTCGCTACATGTCCAAGTTGTTTTTTGTCCCCCCTCTGTGACGAGATGCTCGGTGGAGAAAATCGAAACTCTTAACCTAGATAGATGAGCCCGTACTTCATCTTCATCAGGGAAACGGGTGAACAGGTATAAACTTGATAACGTTAGATAATGGTTTCCCGTCGCCTGGTAAGGGGCTGCCCACAGCACGGAGGCTGAGCGCTGATTAGTAGATGTCCTATGCTATGTCTATCAAATACCCCGATGTGACTTCCTGTCACTAATTGATGTACATGCTCTACCCACCTACTCATCAACCATCACCTCATCTTGCTCTGCTATGGTCTCGATGGATCTTTACCATCGAGTTTTGGAATGCTCGTCTTGTGATCCCCTCGACGCGAGTCTAATAAACCATTGATCTTCACCTCTCTGCTTGACTCAATGTCATTTTGCTACAGGCTGGATCTGTTTTTGTCATCGAATATTAGAACGTTCGCATTGTGATTATCTCAATGCAAGTCCGATTACCGTTGATCTTTGCCTGTCTGTTTATTGTCACTCTGCTACACACTTGACCGGTTTTCGTCGCTGAGTGTTAGGATGCTCGCATTGAGATCGCTTCAACAACTTCTATTCTCTGTGAGGGGTGGAGGTAGGAAGATGAAGAGGCGGGCGATGTGGTGGTGTCGATGGACGAGGTGATTGTGCTCCACGAGGGAGACTATGAATTTATTTTCGGGGCGATCTATAACATGTATGCACGTATCACCAAATTATAACTCAGACGAAAAGGTCAAAAAAGTACGCACAGCAGGCGCCTTGCGGTCAAAGTAGTACAGATATTGTTCCAGGGTGTCACAATACAACTGGACAGTGTCAATTTCCTCCGTTGCAGACTGTTGCAGAGTCGGCGCTACGGAGAGATTTCTGCAGACATTCCAGCACGCGCTTGTTGTCTTGGTGAAGTTCACAACATTATGCGTAGGGACACGGCAAATGAGCAAAGCACGGCGCCACATACCATGTGTTCGTGGTTCTTATACAGCCGATAGAGCTGAATGCTCGATGTGATAAATGCAGGGAATGTGTACCGCATTCGCTCGCCCCCGGCCTCGAAATGTTTCCGTGCCACTGTTTGCAACAACTACAATAAATCTAAATCAGTGCCATATCTCACCCATCAGTTAGATCTTTGATCAGCACATGACACAAATCCAACACCTTGTCTACACCTCCTGGACTCTCGATGGTTGTGTTGTTTTGTAGAACGTCCGAGACGGCGCTGTGCGCGATGGACCGCAGCGTTGAGAAGAGCTGTTGGCTGAGGAGAGGGACATGGCGAAGGATGGCGAGGAAGGCGAGGACAGATTGATAAGACTTGATTGGGGCTACGAGGCCAAAGCGGCGAGGTGAACGGCTGTTTGCGGGGCATGGAGGTCGGGGTTGTTCAAAAGGTCGGGAACCGGGCGCGTGAAGACACCGGAAACGTACCTGTCCGCAAACTCATTGATCTTGTCGCCAGGATCTGATCCATGTATTCGAGTCTTTCTGGACAGCGAGAGATTGGTAAACGAGACCAGGAGGGCCGTAATATCTTGTATCAACGAGTCCGGTCGAGCCTACAATCCCAAGCCAGAGTTTTGTCACTGTCGCCGTCTTACACCCCTTATCATGTTTTTGACACACCTTGATAAGTTCAACGACTTGCTTCCAAAAAAAAGACCTCGAACAGCTGTACGTTCTCTGGAACGCCACGGAATTTAACTTCCTCACAGGTTACCCCTCTTTCTCCTTCTCCTGAGAGGATACCCGATCTACCTTCTCCCCATCAACAGTCATAGCACCCATTTTCTTTTCGCCTCGGCCACCGCACTCCTCCATGCATCCTCTCCATCAACCTTCTCCGGCTCATGATAAGCATGATTAACGCTCTCCCTTACCAGCCTGACTTTCTCCGCCGACCTCTCCGCCGCATCTCCTTGCTGCCTCTTCGTCTCCTCTGGGTCTTTGCTTTCAATTTCACGGGCAGCATAGGCCGTGAGTCTATCGATGAGCGCTATGATGATGAGTTTGATGTTTACGTCGGGGTGCAATTTGGCTGATCAAAAGGGGCCAAGGTTGTGTAGGTGGAATGCATTCCTGTGCCCAATGAAAGCGTAGTAACTCCCCGTGGTTGAACGTAACACCCAACCCGAAAACTAGCGAAAGTGCAACTTGACACCCACCTGGACCACAACCTCTGTTAAATGCTCCTGGGAAATCCCATCCCTGCAATTGATTGACGGCCTGCTCCAATACAACCGGTAGTATGGTCTTCTGATACATATCTAAATCGACACCATCGAGCTGAGACGAGTGTAGGTAGGTTACGACGATTCATTTCGCGTTTCTCGCTGTCGCGCGAGTGGCCTTGATGTTGGAGACGTACCCACAATCTATTCATCTCAGTAAGGTAATCCACACATACAACGTCTCGCCGACAATATTGTACCGCACGCTACTCACCCATTTCCCGCACCAAGAGGTAGATAGTCCCTGGTCTAACCACTCAAATAATGTCTCAAAAACAGTCCTCGTACAAGATTCAATACACCGCTACTTGGCTCCAAGGCGCGTTCAATACGACCACCAATACTTAACATGAACCCACCATTATATTACAGTTTCCCCCTCAGATGGACCAAGGCAATATGATATGGACCGCAGGTTACTACCTGAACTTCCCGTTCGCTTAGAACGTAGGGGCCCAGATGTGTTCATAAGAGCGCGACTGTAGACTACAACCTAGAGAGTTGTTTGGTCATGTTGAATTCTAATGACTCACTTGAAAGATTCCCGACGGTGATTATGATTATTGGATGGTCCCACCCGGAAGTCGAGAGAGATGAAGTCCATCGTATCATACCATATTTCTGACTGGGACGTGTTGTAGTATAAAAAGGTGCGTTCACTAATCTCAACATATCCGTCCTTTGAGCATCCAACTTGTGCTTGGGCTGCACGTGCTATCGCGTCATTTCACACCGACACTTGTCTTGCATTACTGTAATACTGGTATATAGGTCCCAACATGCCCATCGCTCAGCTCGAACAACATATCCACCTCCTCCCTTCATTCACTTTAGAGAACGGGAGTCTCCTCCGAGACGTCCCCGTCGCATACAAAACATGGGGGCGTCTAAACGAATCCAAGGATAACGTCATGGTCATCTGCCATGCATTCACCGGGAGCGCCGATGTGGAAGACTGGTACGTGCTGTCACCCTCCAAGGGTCTACTGTCTGCTCAGATAACAGCTCGCAGGTGGGGTCCTCTGATGGGTCGTGGAAAGGCATTCGACCCCAATCGGTTCTTTATCTTCTGTGCCAACGTTCTGGGTTCACCGTATGGTACCGCCTCCCCTATCACAATCCACCCAGCCACAGGAAAACCGTATGGCCCCGAGTTCCCACAGACGTCTGTCCGCGACGATGTTCGGTGAGTCCGAACGTACGACTTTCCACACCCTAGTTAATCTCACATCGTAGACTGCACAAAGTAGTGCTAGACCACCTCGGCGTATCCAGCGTGGCCGTCGCCATCGGTGGATCCATGGGCGGCATGGCCGTCTTAGAGTGGCCATTGTGCAGTCCTCCAGGATACGTCCGCCACATCATCCCCCTCGCTACTTCAGCGCGACACTCCGCATGGTGCATAAGCTGGGGAGAAACCCAGCGACAGTGCATCTACAGCGACCCCATGTACGAGGACGGCTATTACGTCGCTCAGCCTTCCTCAGGGCTCGGCGCTGCGCGTATGGCCGCCCTATTGACCTACCGCTCTCGTGACTCTTTTGAGAGCCGGTTCGGGCGGCGTCCTCAGGTTATTCCAACAACGGAATCAACCACACCCCTCGCTCTCTCAGCCGCTGATCAGGCTCTCATCGCACACAACGAAGGCCACCAAAAGGCCAGCCGTACGCACTCACAAGCCCAAACACCGGACGGCCCGTCACCATCCCATTCTCCCATATCCAAACCCGGCTCAGGAACGGTCTCACCATTACCCCCGCCCCCACCAGCACCCGTCTTCTCCGCGCAGTCATACCTCCGATATCAAAGCGCCAAGTTCGTCGCACGTTTCGACGCCAATTGCTACATCCATATCACCCGCAAGATGGATACACACGACGTCGCAAGGGGTCGCATCACCCCCTCCGCGTCTTCTTCTTCTTCTGAGCCTGAGCCCGGGCCTCAATCTGCGGAAGCCCAATCAGCTGCGCTGGCCGCTGCCCTAGCCACGCTCCCCCATCGCGCGCTCGTCATCAGCATCGAAACAGACGGACTCTTCACACCGAGCGAACAACGAGAACTGGCGACGCATATCCCTGACGCGGAGCTAGTGGTGATCCCCTCGCCCGATGGACACGACGGGTTCCTCCTCGAGTTCGAACAGATCAACACGCACGTGCTGAGGTTCCTCAGGAGAGAATTCCCAGAGTATTATCATCATGTAAGAGAAGAGGAGGCGAGGGAGACGCATTTGGAGGACTTCTCGGTCAAGAAGACGAGCCTCTTTGGGGAGGCTGAGGCTGATATCACTAGATGGTAGTCGTTTTCTTCTTGGAAGGGGGCTGGTCGATGCCGTCTTTGCTCGCTCAACCGGGTGGGAGACGTCCCATGCCACATCTCCGAGTTTATCTGACGTCGCACCCGGTCGTACTTGTATCACCACCGTCATGTTACCATACCATCCAACTGGTACTTATAGACTGGTCGTTTTCTCGATGTTCGTGCCATGCTGGGAAAAAAGATATCAATACCCAAGCTAGATTTATCCGAACTCTGATTCACATCCATGATGCTGCTCACATATACGTAGCCGCCAGTAGTGATTAGTCCCCTAGACAGACCGTCCAGCTGGAAATCACAGCCACTGCAAACGGGTCCCCGATGCAGCCCGAACCGCCGAGTCAAAGCATTAACACAGAGCCACCGCACGAGATAGCAGTGGGTCGTTCAACGAGCCAGTTCCACGATTACACGGAATATCATATACGTATCCGATACAATAGACAAAAAAAAAGGAGAGGAGGCATGACGATAAGTCTGCAAGTCCACTAACGAACGACATCACGAGGAGGAGGAAACGAGGGATGCGGGGGTGGGGTGGAGGGGGTATCGAAATTACACGACCAACGACCAACGAAAACGAAGGAAGAAGGGGAAAAAGGAGGGTAAGGAGAGAAAGAAGACGGCATATCCATATCCTCAAAACCGCCTCGACCCCCCTCCAACGAGCCCCTCAATCGAATGGTGCTCAAGCTCGTTCCGCGCTTTCAATATAGCAGCATGCATCTCCTTCATCGCGTTCCCAAGCTTCACCCCAAACCGACTCAGGATGTCCCGCTGCCACGCGTCATACTTGGCGTTCACCCGCGCTTGGACCTGCTCGTAGTCGACGACACACACCCCGAAACTGCGTTGCGTCTCGGAGGTGTCGAATGTCGAACGCGCTTTCTTGATCTCGGTCAAGAGCTGTTGCCAGTGCGCGAGTGAGTCGCCTAGGCGGTTGAACACGTATTCGGCTTCGAGGTCCCATAGTGATTGGAATTGCAGCCACTTGGCCACGTAGTCTTTGAGTTGCTGAACCTTAAGCTCGATGAGGGTGAATGGTCGCTCCAGGGTATTGTCAGAGAAGTGTGTGAGCTTCGAGGTTCTGCATGTTAGTGAGACTTCAATATCGGCAATGGAGTCGACCCACAAGGGAGGTATAGGCCGTTTCGGCGGCCAAATTACGCTGCATCTGCAGACCAATCTCGTATCTCGAACTTTGAATGCGGCGCAGTCGGCATATCACACCTAATACACGAGTCAGCAACGTGCTGCGGCTACAGTCACAACGGCTGGCTTGAGATACCCACCAAGCCAATCATGCAGTTGTTTGATCCACGTTGAACGAGCGTACTCTATTGGAGGGTCAAGGAAGATGACTTGGTTCTGTATCCGAATTTCGTGGATGATGGGCTTGACGGTCATGTTCCCTTCAACCAACTATCAAGGATGTTCGTCAGCCTGTCATCCGCCCACCGCAGACGAGTACCGACCTTCTCTTCCCTTGCACCCTTCCCAGCTCGTCGTTTATTAGCAACATCTCGCAGTGGTAGAGGATCGCGACGAGTGTCTCCATCATCCGTCCGGTCAAACTCAGAACACCATACTTGAATGATGTGAGTGAGACGTTGCAGTAATATCTCCTCTATCCGTTTATCAAGTTCCGCTACCCAGTGCTCCAAGTTAGCGTAGCCCTCCAAGTTCAAACGATCAATCTGGAAAAGGAAGAAAAACTATGAGCTTAGGTTCCATCACAAATAGCCAAACTCATACCGCAGCCTGGATCTTGCTCAAAAGCTCTGAGAATGCCTCATGGGTATATGCACAGGTGGCGAGGTCTTCCACCGCCCGAAGGATATCCCGATACAAGTCAATCACATTGTTCGTCTTGTCCTGAAGCACCGATACGACGCTAGCGAACTCGCGCACAAACTGGATATGTCTGTTGTCCCGGCCATCGGCACCCGGCACAAATCGGGCCGTATCGTACTGGTTCACAAAGTAATCCCAACGAATACCCATTCCTGAAGAACGTCAGTCTCGCTAACGCAACATGCAGGAAGTGTGTGCAACATACCCTTTGCAACCATCCTCTGAGCTTCATTACGGTACTCAGCGACGAGCCACTCGATCCCCTGATTGTGCTCCACCAGATCCAACGTTTGTCCATAAGTTCTAACCGTTTCCATAAGTGAGACGGCGTGTGGATACACCCTCTTCGCGTCCTTGGCCATGTTCGTGATTATATGTGGGACCTGGAAGTTGAGCCAGAGCAGATTTCGGACCTCCTTGAAAAGCGTGATTGTCTGCGGGTCAAAGTTCACAGCAAGCTGGAAACCTCCGCCACGGAGCCGTACGATCTCGAAAAGACGTCCATTCACGGCCATATCTCGTCGATTGATGTCTTGCAGCCAGGCGTCGAAAACGGGACGTGTATCGAGTTTCTTGCGGAAGGCCGTGGATTCAGATTGAAGCTTTTGGCCCTCGGCGTAAAGCTCCCATCCTTTGCCGAGAACATCCTCGACACGTTTCATGTAAGTCAACAGTTGTCGCTCGATTTGGCGTGCCCAGATGATCGCCCCGGCTATTGGTGGGAGATCGCGCATTTGGGACATATGGTACGCTTCCGAGAACCTGTATTGAGTTTTGAACTAAGCGGCGAACCGTGAGTGATAGATCTCAGAAAATTCATACTCGGTATCACCTTATCATGTAGACGTTTGATATCCTCTTTTACAGAGTCGATGAGTTGCGTTTGATACTCCTGGATGGCACCTCGGATCTAACAAATGATATTCAGCTGTATATGCCTCGGCATGATCACAAAATGGGTCATACCTTGGGTCGCACGAATAGAGCATTGAACTTGGAGAACACCCTAAACATCTCGTTCGCATTGCGTGCAGTGCCCAGCCGATCGCGTAGCCTTGCAATAATTTGGTTCTCCACCCTTGCCACTCGTTCATTATAAGCATTTTCAGCAGCAACCCAGATTTCAGTGCCCTCTGTACAATGGTTCAACGCCAGTCGTTCTCGTCACACACGCGACAGATTCACTCACCAACTGAAACATCCAAGACGTCAATCCGCTTTATCACCTCATAGGCTTCCTTGACCTCTTCTTCCATATCCATCCCGCCAACCTCCTTTGTGACGCTCCCTAAGCCTTTCGTCGGACCCGTCATCACCGCAAGCTGCTCATGCTGCTTCCTCCAATCTCGCAGATACCTCGTTCGTTCTTGCAACTTTGCATGTGCAGGAAGCACCTTGATCGGAATGAACTTCTCCGACCGTTTCCTCGTCACCTCACGCGCGACATTCGTGAACTCCTTGATGAGGTCGTCCCACGTCCGGAAGATAGTCATCGTCTGAGACAGTAACCGGTCAAACGTCTCGTATGGAGTATAGGGTAGTCGATGCGACGTTAGTACGCGCAGGAGTTGGTCATTGAAGTCGCGCGAGATGGCTTCCACGAGAGGAAGGGCACGTCGGATTGGGTAAGGCGAGAGCTTGAGCTTGCGATTGATATGCCCGAAGATGAGCACCAGGGATTCTTGGATCTTGTCGAGGTCCGTGGCCGATAGGAGTTCGTTCAGCGGGAAATCCTTCATCAATTGGTTGTATTTATGAACTGGGTCGCGTCTCTATGAGGCCCGGACGCCATGTCAGAGTGCCATGATGTGCTTACCGAGATCCGTCGAGCTGTTCAATCCCGTGTCGGCGATGAAACTGACCGTCGCGTGGAATCGTTTCGCGTTTCGGAGACACTCCATCACCATGTTCACTTCCTCGCTGCGAAGCTGTGCTTCTATGCCCTCCAGTGCTCTTTCCAAACTCAACCAGAAGTTGATTTCCTGCGACGCAGTACCGGAGGACACGTCGCGAGTGAGCTTCGTCACTGCTTGAATGGACTTGATCCAGGAGTTGACGTGCCCATGTAGTGTGTTGAGGAACGAGCTGTCGTTGAGAAGCTTCGTAGGTATATGTGAGATGTTTGGTCTTTGACCCGATGCTTGAGCCTAAGATACGGGTCAGTACTGCTGATATCACTCCAGAAAAACATCAGACTTGTTCAACGGCACGTTGAATGGCGGGATGAATGATCAAATGGGTTTCTGGAATTTCGACGTTTTGTTGGAGGTGCAAGAGGGATAACTCGAGTTCTGCGAATTTCTTCTTGGTCATGGGTATCCCTGTGGGACGTATGAGCAAACAGGACGAATTTTTCAAGCGTCCCTACGCACCCATTTTGGTGTCACCATCTTTGCCACCACCGCGCGCACCGACAAAGGCGTCAAACCACGGCTTCACACCGCAACTTACGACAGCGTGCAAACTCTCATACGGTGTCTCGTCACCGCCAAACAAGTTCAATATATGCAGCTGAGTAGCTAGAGGCGTGAGCGGATCTAACGTTGGACCGCGCTTGATAAGAGCGAGTGACGTGACGTTCGATGGGGAGTAGCTGAGCTGTGGGGTGAGTTGATAGTAGTACCTCGGAGGCGCGTCCTCTGCTACGTGTCAGGTGGATTCAGATGAGACGAATGGTCCATCTCACCCTCCGTTTCTTCCTTGACTTTTACGACGTAGATCACGCCCCCGCCCTCTGCAGCAAATCGGGTCACCCTCTCATCAAATTCGTCATCGAAAAGCGACGCAAGTTCTTCTGGCAAGGCGCCAAGAGCCGGAGGTAAAAGTGAAAGAAGATACGAGCGGAAAAGTGAAATGTCGAACGGAGGTGGTGCATCTACAGGGCTGTCGTGCGGAAGCACGCCGTTAGAGTTCGTCAAAAGCGTCGTCGAGCCGTTTCCGTTAGTTGCCGCCATGTTGTCGCGGGCTTCTTCGATGGCCTCTTGTCGTTGTTCGTTTGATTCGAGAGACACCGATAGGAAATTGATCGACCGAGTGGCTGCGTCAAAAGCCCTCCCCGAGCCGTCCAAAGGTCCACGGATACCCTTTCCTGTGGTTTCTGGGATGACACTGTGGTGAAACGACATTGTTTAGCTCTTGCTATCGGTCAGGGCACATGACTTAGAGTACCTTGTCCCTGTCGCGAGGACGGAGCTTCTGGGTGTCGATGGGGACGAGGTCGCTGTCGCCCTTCAAGATGATGAGCAGACGCGTTTACGGGTTCGTAGATGTGGCCCTCAGAGGTAGTTTAACTACTTTTGTTTTCCAAACTCCCACGCCGAAATATTTGCAGTAAATAACCCAAAGATTTTCTGAAAAGGTTATTCTGTGCCAGACACCAGCAACCAGACCAACGACGTCCAAGTGCATATACGATAGAGACAAAACACAGGCGACGCCTGCTCCAACGGCGCTCTCATAACCTCGAGCAAGACAGTCAGAAAAACTTAGGGCTATCTTCTACATACTAACTGCACGTCGCTCCGTTTCTCTAGCCAGGCCGAGTCGTGCCTGCCCTATGCCCCAGCTGATGGGTCGATCCGTGCCTATCCGTGCCCCTCCGAGTCGCTTTCAACCCAGTCCTAGCACCCATATGCATTACGAATAAAGTGAAGAAAAACGAAGTAGTAGTGAACAACGCCTGTATATACGCCACCGAAAGCCAGGTTGTATATAAACCTGAGCGTGGGTGCGACATCATCTTGCTGGATAGCGTGTACGTAGTGAAAACCAATTCAGGGAATCCAAGTCGTACTATCGTTGTGCCGGTGTTGCAAAATGGGACAGAGTTGCAAAATGCCTCGTAGCACACACAACATCACGATTGAAGCCTATTGCAGCTGGATGTAGGTCATTGTATGATAGATTGATGGCTCTGTATTTTTTTTAAACCCAAAAAAATTCTGTGGTTGCCCACTCGGCCTCGAATCTATCACCCAAAACCATTGTTTTCCATGCAAAGTGGTCAGGGGACAATGCAGATCATAACATAAAAATTTGCTATTTTGTACTGAGGTACTATATACTATCATCCATCTCCTCCATTTTTTCTGGAAGGGTTTACAACAGAGTTGCTGTTGTTATCGACGATGCAAGCATGATGATCAGAACTCACTCAAGTGTGACAACTTTGAGCGGAGCATCCTATTTGAGTACTTGGCTGCATCGGCAGGCCACGGCAAAGTACGGCAAACTCACCCAAAAATTTCACAAGTGCTTGTTTACTTTGAGTGCCGGTCCCCGGATGCACACTACAGCATTGTATGCCAGCACATCGTGCTCATGTCTGTAGATCAAAGGTTCAGAAGCTCAGAAATGAGCAGAAGATCCAAGATGCCACCCCACCCCCGAATGCCATTGCGGGACCCTCTACACTGGCGCCGTTTTCATCTCACAATCAGATTCATGCATCCAGCTCTGCAGTACCATATCAACACTATCCACCCATGGATTTTAATTACGAGTCGTGCAACTACTCTTCTGCTACTACAACACCCCATCCTTACTATTCTACAGACACCTATTTATACCATAGTTATCAGTAAATATTCAATACCTTCTCACAAAGTGGAATATCCCTTGCAACATGTTCTCTTGATCTCGGATCACATCTCCACTTCAGCAGTGCAGCACTCAGCGCCAAATTGCCGTGTCGAGGTTCCAATTTGCCTCTGAGATAGTGTGACACCACGAATTTACGCTGGGAGAGATTTTGCAACTCTGTCCTCTTTTCCACTCTTTGCGCCGGCATCTCTCTGGCAGAATCACTTCCCCTTCGTTCATTGTTCTATCTACTGGATCTTGTTCTATGCTCATTTCCCCAGAGCTGCATATTTTTTTTCTCTCTAACTTCGCAGTAACAAGTGAGTTATTCACAAAACTTGCTCAAATGTTGCAATACCGGCACAACGATAGTATATCCACCCGCCCGATAGTTATAATAACTTGGCTGCCCTGGCGTAATGTGATAACGGGACCGCATGCTGCGACCCACTCTGAGGGTGCCTCGTTTGACGTTTCGATGGTGAGGGCGGTTAACAAAACTTAATTCACAGCGGGCAGGGCGTTGGCCTGGGGCCCTCATCGTAGTCGAGCACGATGTCTGTAGGTTGGGTTGGCCTGTGCTTACACAATGATAGATGTCGTATCAATATTTGTTAGGGGAAGTACATCGAATGAGATTCAAGCCGCAAGAGTAATTTGCATATCAGACTGGATTATGAGATGTGCAGGAACTACGACTTACCTCATCATATACTTCGTCTTCTTTACCGTCTTCGTCGATGGGGTCCCACGGAGGTTATCGGACGGGCGACCAGCTGTAGGAACAGTTCAGTGCTATGGTTTTGACATGAGCTTGAGACTCGACTCACTTTTCAACCTGGTAGTTTTCGCCACCTCGCCATTGGTAATTACCCGGTTCAACCAGAATATGCGTGGGGGCGTTCTTAGCGTGTACAGGGGACGGAAGGTGGTTTCGGTGTCGCTCCCAGAACGCCGAATGCCTTAGACCACGTCCAAAGTCCAGTTCAGTATGCCCTCGCCGGCAGTAATTCCAGGCTGGGCGGGTACCTTGACAGCAAGTGATGCAATAAATTTCTCGTCCTCTGTATCTGACATGAGCAATCGCGCATCCCCGGAGCGATTATACACAGCTTACTCTGGCTGGACATAACCATGACATAGGAGGGAGATGTCACGACATCGGTAACTCAGTGTCTGTCTTTCAGGGCGCCAGGCATAGCCTTCACCAGGCTGGTCAGTGGTGATGCGTTCGTCCTTGGGAAGGGACAAGGTCTGTGGCTTGAATATGACCATACCTGCACCTATGTTGTTGTTGAATTTAAAATTGACACGAAGCTTGATCTCGGCCGTGCCCTGGTGGCTACTGTGTTGTCAAAACCAGTCAGGCTTTTTGTTACCTCATTCTGAGGCCCTCACATCCTGCATCGCTGACCTTTTGTAAAGTCCCGTTCGAACACAAGATATATTTATCTGCGGGATTTTAAAGGACCACAGGTTAAAGTTCGGGGTCTTTCATGTCTATCGAGCCCCACTGCCGAGCATGTCCCCAGCACGGGTTTTTGTAGCGCGGTCACTCAGCTGAACTTTCTCAACACCGCGCAGCGGTTTGGTTCACCCTACGTCATCCACAGCAGTGATAGTGGGGAGGGGTAATATGTTCAGCCATCATATTTCCATTGATGCAGAATTCGTCGAAGCCGCATTGGCCGCATACTGCGACTGCGAGGTGCACTTCCTGTAGACATCATGCGGCTGGTGCCGTCGGACCACGAGTCTAAAAGCAGGGTTCATCGAAAAGAACGATGTGCGAGGTGAGTAGGACCTCGCAGTTCGCAGTGGCGTTACGATTTGTCGTCAAAACGATGTAAGAATAGGGACATCATAGATCCCACATGAATGAATCGCGTTGGATGGCAGTTTGCTCGATGTCCAGGAGATGGCATACAGCCCTTCAGACAAAGGTGATATCCGAGTTCCCAGGGGTTCAGGATGTGTGTGAGATGACAGCTAGCTCGTTAAACTCCACTATCTCTTCATCAGAAGGTCGGCAGTTGACCAGCATCACTCGTTCGTCACGGAGATAATAATACTATGATATCCTCCCCGTCAGAACCTTTGTGTTTTTCAGACACATTCCCCCTGAGTGTGAGTGGTGCAAATTTGTGACAAACCTGTAACATGACACTGCCAAATGTCACTCCGTAGGATCGAGAAAACCCTCAAAAGGTCTTCATTTACATTTTCAGCCCCCTGAACATCCAGGTCGAGGAGCTCTGGAGCTGCCCATCGCAGTGTCCCCCTTGCCTGGAATAAGGTGCAAAATGTTGGTCCCCACAATTCGGTCAATACCATTGTTGGTCCACAATCGGCGATGCATGCTCTCCCATTTCTCTGAACATGCACACTCCCTTGCATAAGTATGTATATGTACAAGATCAATGCAAATGAGAGCATAAGCCCGAGAGATTGCCATGCACAACGGATCAATCATGATATCTCATACGATCAGCTGTGATTCAAGCGTGAGTTCTTATGGTACCGTTGGCCTATAGTGACGTTACCAAGCTGCAACTTCAATATCAGAATTGCACTGAAAGCAAAGTTTCAGGGAAGACCAAAAAAATGACATTCTAGAGATGCAGAATGGGTGTTCTGGTTCTGGAATTCACTGTATTTTGTGACCTCAACCATTCCACCATTGTTAAGTTCTTGTTTGAGCATTCCAGATAAGTGATTAAAGAGCTGTTTTCAAGCCATGGACACAAACTGCCCAAACCTGCTACCATCTCAAAGAATGGTATGACATTGATGTGCTTGTGGTTTGGCTATACTTTGATCTCCCAACAAAATCTCTTGATACCTGGTTGGATTAGGACAGATGGAGAGGAAATTTCACAATGCTGACATTCGTTTTCCAGGCATTTTTTTCCATTTATGTCCCTTTGGGAGCCCATGTAGTGCTTTGGTACCATAGTGTATGGACAGCCGAGGTTGACAAATAGCTGTGGCTCATGGGACAGCCGAGGTTGACAAATAGCTGTGGCTCATGGGACAGCCGATCATTGGCCAACCTTCAAGTTGCACTCATAGGGCATGGATGGGCTGAGATGTAATAGAAATCCTGTGTGATATGAGTGACAAAATACAGTGAACTCTGGAACCGAAACAACAAACCCTGCATTTTCGGAACATCGGAATCTGCGTTTCCGCACGTCCAGAATGCCGGAATGCCTACCTCCGCTCCACTGCCAGGCAGAACCTCTCGGAATCGATCTGGAATTCATGTAGAGGTGCAGACCCTTATTGTATTGCATCATCCTTTACTTGTCATCATTCCCGAGCCTCCGGGGACACTCCATCACTTCCTTACATTGCTTAATTCTGTCACATCCCAAAACTCTCCTAACCCATCTGGCCCAATCCTGGCCCCCTGTCACATCCCGAAACTTTCCTAACCCATCTGGCCCAATTCCAGCCCCCTATGATCAAATCCCGAATCCCAAGCCTCGGACTTTACCTTAGAAGATTTCTCTTTCATTGGACATTCCAAAGCCCATATTTCCTGTCCCAGACTTTCCGCATTCCCATCCTGGACTTTTGCATTCCCGTCCTGGACTTTTGTATTCCTATCTCAGCTATCTCTTGACATATGTCACTTTCCTTTGACACTTCTTGACATTTACAGTTCCTATCAATAATTCCCTTTCCCCTTGCCTCGCAATTATTGCACCATTGCCCTCAGTCATTATTGCACCATTCTGACACCATTCCAATTCATTCCTTACTTTCTTCTGGAAACCCGAAACTCCGATTTGTCTGACATACATTAACATCTTTATATCTTCCGGACTCTTCAGTATATAAACCCGCTTGTACTCTCTGATATTTCCTTAGTTTGAATATCAACTAAATCCTGTTCTCTCCTGATCTGCTTGACTCTGAACCCCCTCAGTCCTTAAGTTAACCTTAGGATTGACCTCCGACCCTCTGCTCTGAAATCAAGGAACAGAACTTGTACAGGGGCGCAGCACATAAGCTGAAGCTGAAGTTCCTTACACCTCCGACCCCCCTCAAGGATTCCTGACCAACTCCACCATTCCGCGCACTCCGGACTATCTGGGAATTCTGGGATTGAACCCAGACTTGACAAAATCCAAATTCCTCTTGTTCCTGTTCCTATTCCCTGATTATCATTAGTGAGCACTTCTCCACCTACTCTGTTATAGATATATACTTAGTTTTTACTTCGGATTCCTCAGTCGTTCTTTGCCTCCTCTTTGGCAGCGGCTGAGGTGAGTTTACTTATGCCTATTTGCTACTCCTAGCTAATCCCTAGTAGTCTGGGCAATCACTGCCCTCTTATAGGTGAATATAGTCATTCTTTGCCCCCTCTTTGGCAGCAGCTGAGTCTGGGCAATCACTGCCCTCTTATAGTTTTTGTCAATGAGTCGGCTGAGGGGTCATTTTAGTAAAGGTATTTTGAGTGATGGGTGGGTCAATATGTGGTGTTTCTGTGTGATATGAGTGGGCCAAGAGGTGGGTGACCCATAGGTCTTGGGTGGGCCAAGGAATACATGACCTGTAGATCTCAGGTGGGCCAAGGAATGCTTGACCTGTAGGGCTCGGGTGGGCTGAGCATCACATGACCTGTAGGGCTCGGGTGGGCTGAGGGATGGGTGACCCATAGGTGCCAAGTATGCCAAGGGCCGGGTGTTCTGTAGGTTGAGGGTGGGCCAACTTATATTTTTTCAATCTATCCTTCACCATAATGGGTGGGCCCATTGAGTCAATGGGTTTGGCTTCATTCATAGGTATGTGAAGACTTTCAGTATTGGACTGGCTGCAGTCACCATCATCAGTGCCTTCAGGATTGCCTTACCCATTGTTGTACTTCAATTAAATCAAGATCAATTTTGACTTGCAGAATTATACACCCATAGGAAACTCATGGCATTTATAGTGGTACAATTACAGTCATTGGCTATATACACGTCGGGGAAAATGAGATCAAACCTCCATACTGGCATCCATTCCGACTGTGTCCAATTCATCTGATGTTGTAGAGAGGCCTGGGGGAGGAGCCGGCACAGGGGGAGCTTGGTTGAAAGATAAAGAAACTGCGAAATTCATGATACCTGCTCTGTATCAACCTTGCAGCCTCATTCCACTATACATATGGAAGGCTTCCCCTTCAACTACCAATGGCAATGAGCAATCACATCGAAATGCAAATTGCAATGGCATTGGATTAATCCTTCTTGCTGGCATTATGCATGGGCAGCAATGCAACATCCAAGTACTATCTAGTATTGACCTTCACATCAGCCATGGTATTAACACACAAGATGCAGCATCTACTCATGTTTTTCATGCCAAACATGCAGTCTCTCGCAAAGGTAAGGGACCCTCACACCAAGAAGCACAAAGGAACATCTCAACAAGACTTGGCAATCGCAATTAACAACACAACCATCCATCCAACCATCCAACCAACCAACCCCACAATCCTTCACCAGCAGCACAAATATATATACAACAGATGCTACAAGAGGCCAAGTACTACACTCAACATATAGTACACTGACCAATGCACTGGACATCAACACACATAGCAAACCCAAACCTTCCATCAGAATACAGGAAGCACAGGAATTGAGAAGACTTACTGAGTACGATCCACGGTGACACCAAAGCACATATAGTGCTCTAGGGGGAGCACTGGGGTAACAAAGCTGTAGGGGATGAGCATGTAGTAGCAACACTACTGAGGACTAGTAATACCTTCTCCCTGCCTCCATAGAGGAGGCAACAAAGGCTGAAACGAGAGATGTTGAAGGCAAGTTTGATGATGGAAGAAGACAGTGATGAGATGGTGATGAGATGATGACAACAATGACAACAAAGAAGAAGAAAAGACAAAGGGAGGACAGTGGTGGGACTATAAGAGATGGCAACAAAGAGGTGGCTTGACCATCTTCACTGTCATGCAGACAGCAGAAGGTGTGGGGATGGTGGTGGTTGAAGAGGAAGAGAGTTTTGGTATATAAATCTACAAACAACGTCAGAGAACAAATAAAGGAAAACAAAGTCTCATACTCACTGTGGGAGTCCTCGGAACCAGTAAGTTGGTACCTTGAGCAGATAGCCAATAGAAACACCGAGTGGTAACAAGCGACCTATAACTCGTCAAGTCGGGCCAGCCGTATGGAACGTGACAATATGACTACATTATGTGACAAGTCAGTCGCAATCACGCCTCTGTACTATCACAGACCACATAGCTGGACACCCTCATAGTTGGACAGTCACACAAGGTCACAGAAAGTAATGCTTTGTCATGGCCAACATATTGACACCCCGCTCGGCATTGGGTCGGCACAATGTTTCAGTGTGATGGAGCAAAGACAGAAATAAAGACGGAAATCAATGCATCATTCATGGTAATGAATTGCTGGTACATCATATAGACATACAAATGAATGATTAGTAGAATGGCTAACTTGACTTCTCGTGATGAGTGCTATCAAATGAATGAGAATTAGGATAATGATATGGATATGTATGCTGTGTGGGGAAGGACATCAGGAAAACATGATTGAAAGGATATTACCAGACAAAAATGACAAATAGACATCAACTTGATATCCATAGAGAAAGATTTGCAAACTGAAAGGAGGGAAGATGAAACCTGATAATACAATACAATGGGGAAATAAGGTTGACCATATGCAATCCTTTGTCAATCACAAAGTTCTATGATTGATGATGCTATATGACCACTGATGGACATGGTGACACTATCCCAGACTTTGTCTGTCGAGACTCAGAATGTCTGGACCTGATCACTTCAGAACAACTTTGGTGCTGTCAGGTCTGCTATTGTCATCTCAACATCAGAGTATTTGAACCCTGTCACATCAATGCAACTCCGGCATCATCAGGCCAACCAATGGCTGCCTAAAACCACACTGTGAGGACTTTATCTGTTGAACTCAGAACATTCACATCCCTGTCATCTTGACACAATGCTGCCGCCATTGGGTCTCCCATTATTTACCCAATATTACACTGAGAACACTATGTCACTGTCTACATTGTTACATTGTAGGCTGGTTCACACAAGTTGAGCCATTGTGGATGGATGAATAAATATGTCTGTGATTAACGGTTGTGGGTAGTGATTCCAGCAATGAATAAGGAGTAGTATGGGTGATGGGACAGAGAATGAACCGACCGAGACAAGCCATGACGATGGGTCCAAAACTGAGTAATGCGAGGAGAAATCAATGGCAGGAAGCATGACAATGTGAATTGATGGAGTGAGACTGATTGGAGGCCTGTCTGAGACCAAGCAATGCAAGAAAAAAAGTTGATGGTCGACAACATGACAATGCAAATTGATGTGAGGCCAATCATAGGCAGAGCAATGTGAGAAGAAATGATTCAAGGGCAGCCAGCATGACAACAATTTGATGCAAGGCCAGTATTGAGCTGACCAATGGAAACAATGGGCCATGATGAATCTGACGAGCTGTGCAAAATCGTGAAGAATGAGGGATCAAGGGAATGACCTGTCCTTCTCCAACCACCGATCTGTTGAGGTGGTTCCGAATCGTGCCTAGGGTTAGCTATGGATTAGCTTGTTATAGTAAGCTTTGATTGGAAGGTCGAGAGGAGTTGTCAGAACACGTCAATTTAATGGGCCTATTGATCTGTAGTAGTCGTCAGTCGTCAAATAACTGAGGGTGTTGATGAAGTGAACAAAAGAAGTTCAAAAGAAGAAATTTGCAAAACAGGAGTACACAAAATGAAGGGCTGGCCTTCATAAGTATGATTGCTAAGTGAGCGAGAAAGAGAAGAACAAGAAAGGGGTTGTGGCTAAAGTAAGTTTGAGACCACTAAGTCTGGTGACGGGGAATCAAGTGGTGAGGTAATCATGCAAATCCAAGTGTGGAGGATTTGGTGTGTGTGGGAAGGCAGGCCTTTGACCGAACACGCATGGGTCACATGATTTTGTGTTGCGTAGAAGTCTCGTGTTTGCGCGAAAGGGTCAGAGATCAAGAGGAACATTCTGGAAGAGTAAGTGAGGAAACGGAAAGAAAGGCCTGACCTTCTGAGCAGGCTGAAACACATTGAAGGAGCCAGCTGGGGGAGGCATGAAAGCGCCAGAACTTCCAGCTGAAGCAGACACGAAAAGGACCAAAACACGCATGTAAACATTTCAGGAGGTGGGAGGGGTGAACAAATGGACACGAGTGCAAGAGATGGGAGTGGGGAGAGAAAGAAAGAGATATGAGAGGAATCATGAAGTGCCCATACTTGAGTATGAGGTGGTGTGAAGCACTATTGGGGAAGCATGTCACAGCAAATGCCATGACAAGGCTCTAGGCCACAATTGATATGAAGGCCTTGTTCTGTGTCTTATGCTCACAAGCTTGCTTCGACCCAGAACAGCCATATCTCTATTGATAAAGAATTTTCTGGCCAATTTCTTGTTTCCGCACTGATTGAAGGTACTAGTATGTTTTGCTAATAGCTCAATAACGAGGTGACCACATACATATCCATTGTAATGAATGGGGAGGAGCTTTGCATGGGTTTGCAAGACAATAGTGCGTTGATGAGATGTTTAAAAGTCACCAAACTCCAAGTCATAGCTCCCACATGAGCTCCAATCTGACTCCGCTTGAACATCATCCCCATCATCCATGGAGTCCTCACCTTCTTCCAAGTCATCCTCATAGTCGCTGCTGCAATCACTACAAGCATTCATATCATTTTGAATGATGTCAGGCTCCCCCAGCAAAGGGTTTCATCTTGGCTTGGCATTCCAAAATGCAGTGGCCATATCCACACCATGTGTGCTGGGTACAGACAGGTCTGCCACTGGGGTCTGTGCAGTATCTTCCTCTCCACATTCACAATTCTTGCTGCCTGCAGTAGGTTTCACATGAGTGTAAGCATGGCCCACGACAAGACCCCAGTGATATCGGAGCAGCATGTCACAATCCACAAACCTGTTAGACCAATACATTTGAGAACGCACACATGATTTGAGAGGAAATGAACGAGATACCAGTTGACATAGTAAAACCTCCAATCGTCAGAATCCCATGCATTCATTGACACAGGATTGCCATCGGAATGCAGTCTTCCATGAGCAAATGCTGGGATGATATGACAACCTCTCACAATGTCTTCTGGGTTGACGAAACCAAAGGCATCAGCACTAGTCAAGGGGACAAACTGCAACATATCAAGAGAAGCATCCTCCAAACCTGACGGCCTTTCCAATTGCTCAAACCATCATACCCATAAAAACTCCAAGTGGCATGCCTGGTAGTCCTTTGATCCAGGACTGGCATATATCACCTCAGCATGGTAAATGCCAATAACACGCACATAACAAAAGTGATGTGATTCGGATCCATTAGGAGAGAGCATCATGATGTCATGGTGGTCGGACTGTGGCTTGATGATGTCTGTTTCATGTTGAAGATTGTATGTGGTGAAGTTGACACAAAGGATATAGTGACAGTAGATGCAGTTCCCTTTGATTATGACCTGGCTCAGAGTAGATAGCGGGTCTTGCTCATTCATGTCTTGGTTGTTGTACTGTTGTGGATCCAAGCCTGTCATCATGTTGCTCCTAATTCTCTCTGCTGTATGGATTCCCACAACACGTGGCAACAGATAAGCTTTGAGCTTAAAGATGAAGTTCTGCAGTTGACCATGTCATTGAGATGAACTTTGAATTTAGAACCCAAGTCACACCTCAGTAGCTGGATCGTCTGAACTACGCTGTGCAAAGCTCACCAACTCCTTGGGAAAATTCTGGGATGCGCCAATGTTGTGGTGTTGCTCCATTTCCTCAAGTGCTACATCACCTACTAGGAGTAGAGAATCTCGTCCTGCACAAATACGTCAAATACATTCCTGGTGATGCTCAATAGAAGCTAGCTGGGTGGTGTACTTTTTGCGACTTGTTCTGGTGAAGCAACCCTTGCTGGTGTGGTGCTCAAGCTCCCCCTGGAAAAAATGGTTGTATTTGCACTAAAACAGCACGTAGAGCTGTATTACATACCAGTTGTGTGGAAGACGAGTCAGTAGCCCCATACATCCTGATCTGTGCAGTGTAGTCTGCAAGGGCATGGAGTTTGTAGGTCTGAAGGTTTAGGACCTTTGGGTGGCGTGAGTCTATGGACAAGTTGGGACCAGAGCAGCTAGTAGGGCCTGAATTCTTCTGAGCGCCACATCTCTTGCGACTCTCAGCTTCACGCCAAAGTTCCTTGGTTGAAAAGGCTGTGCAGGTTTCTGCTACAAAGTTGCGGAGTGATTTCCCAGCTTTGATGTCATGGTCACCATGAGATCAAGAGTCTTGTCAGTGTGGAGCCAAAGCTTTGCAAGGCTATGCCAGTGGCATAGGGTGAATAAGAGTTGCAGGACTTGGGAGTTGTTGGGTTCAGGCATGAGCGTTTGAATGACAGGGATTGCACACTTAGAGACATGTAAGCAGATAGTTACAGGTTTATAAGAGGCTTCAAATCAAATACCTGCAGCAGATCTTCAAAGTCACGAGCGGTCGTATGTCTCATGTCCGAAACATTTTTTCGAAATTGGTGAATGCTGTCATGACCAAATGTTGGCACCTGGCGGTAGCTACAGGGCCATTCAGCAGGGATAATGACAATCAAGTGACCATCTCACCGGTAATCCACTTTTGCGAGCTCGCCTGCCTTCAAACTGTCCAGGATTCTCAGCAAATGGGTGAAGACAGCTTTCCAAATGCCAAGTTCAAATTCATGCAATAAGTTGACGACAAGTATTAGAAACACGTCGAAGCCAGTATGGCTAAGCCTAGCCAAAAAAGTGTTCTGAGGATCTGTGGGTTTATGTGACTCAGATGTCCCAAGTATAAGAACATGACTTACAGTGGTGGGGACCCAGGACTCCTTTTTTAGAAGGGCCTCAACTTGTGTGCTGTCGACCGCATAGTTCTGCTCATAAATGAGTTTGTGTGCCAAGGATATCTTATTGCGCCACTCCTGGGTGTCACCACAAGCTAGGAGTTCACGTAGTAACATGTTGTGTCCAGTGCAAAAAAGCTGGACTCATTCTTTTGGGATGAGGCAACGCGGGCAAGGGCAGCCTCCTAGGTTGCGTATATTTGTGATCAAAACTCTGTTCAGAAGCAAAATATGAATATGTCAGTCTGGGCTGCTCAATGGAGGAACCTTGCTTTCAGCCAAATAGGTGAGAATCTGTGGGTAAAGGCGCCGCTTTATGCCGTCGCAGCAACTCGGCACAATTCCGTGTTCATAAGCTTCAACACATTCATCCTTGAGCAATTCCTGCCATTGAGCATGAAAGAGCTCTCTGTGACAATGTGCAAAGAACAAGTCACTAGGTGGTTTACTACTGGCATGCTCTGTGGCAAAGTCCTTGAACTTGTGAGGCAGCTGGGCAGAAACATGTCAGTCAGACTAGGAAATCTAGCAACTTGGAGGTCAAGCACGTCATAGGAAGGGGCTTACTGTCAAGTCCGGGTTCTTTCCCGGAATTCCCAGATAGTCCGGAGTTGCGGAGGGGGCGGGGTTTTGCGAGAATTCCTGAGAGGGGTCGGAGGGGTAAGGAACTGCAGCTTCAGCTTATGTGCTGCGCCCCTGTACGAGTTTGGTTCCTTAATTTAAGGGTGGATGGTTGGAGGTTGGTCCGAAGGTCAACTTAAGGACTTAGAGGATCGGAAGGGAGGTGATCAGGAAGGAACAGGATTTAGTTGATATTCGAACTGAGGAAATATCAGAGAGTACACGTGGGTTTATATACTGAAGGGTCCGGAAGATATAAAGATGTTAAAGTACTATCGGACGAAT
>MU127439.1:192925-206067 GCA_014904945.1 Gyrodon lividus
AAGTCCGGGACGGGGATACAAAAGTCCGGGACGGGAATGCGGAAAGTCCGGGATGGGAAGTACGGGGTTTGGAATGTCCGGTGAAAGAGAAATTGTCTAAGGTAAAGTCCGAGGGCCGGGATTCGGGATTTGGTCATAGGGGTTCAGAATCGGGCCGGATGGTTAGGGAAGTTTCGGGATGTGACACTTACAGACTGAAAATATGCTGCATGAGTACAGAGTCGAGCCAAAGGCTGACACCGCATATATTTAGATTCATTACCAAAATAGACATATAAGGGCCACAGCTTTGTGCTCCCAAAAGATGTAAGTTGTGTTGAATTGGACCAAAACAGGAGTGCAATGATATGGCGAGGGAAGGTGCAACCCGTTTTGGGTGGGAACTCTTGCAACTGTTGATGTGCTTGAAGGAATGCTCTTGATGTGAATAGTTCTCCATGCACTCCAACACTGGCAGCCCTATGTGGAGGGTGCCAGCATAGTTCATACGGTTCAAAGTAAAATATACGATGGTGTGTGGGATCTAAACCCTTCTCGCAGATTATTGACAAAAGAGAGCAGTGATAGAAGTCTGAGATGCAGTAATCTTTTGGGCCAGGATGTCGACAACACCTGTGAAATGGGGCAGGGATGGTAACATATGTTTGCTTTCACCCGAGAGGTTCATCTAACCACTCCTCTGATGGGTCAGAGCCTCCATTGCCACTTGTACCAAGCTGACAGTCAATTGCAGACCACTTGGTATCCCGGATATCTTCTGGTCGAAGATCTGGGCTTCCAATGATTTTGATCAGCTGCTGAAAGCTCCTTTTGGATTTCTGACTGCTGTGGTTCCAGTACCAATCCCCCAAAAGAAGCAAGTTCTGGTTGGGGTTGTCAAGTCCGGGTGCAATGCCGGAATTCCTGGATATTCCAGAGTGCATGGAATGGCGGAGTTGGTCGGGAATGCCTGAGGGGGGTTGGAGGTGTAAGGAACTTTGGCTTCAGCTTATGTGCTGCGCCCCTGTACGAGTTCTGTTCCTTGATTTCAGAGCAGAGGGTTGGAGGTCAATCCTAAGGTCAACTTAAGGACTGATGGAGTTCAGAGTGAAGCAGATCAGGAGAGAACGGGATTTAGTTGATATTTGAACTAAGGAAATATCAGAGAGTACAAGCAGGTGTATATACTGAAGAGTCTGGAAGATATAAAGATGTTAAAGTATATTGGACGAATCAGAGTTTCAGGTTTCCGGAAGAAAGTAAGGAATGAATCAGAATGGCATCAGAATGGTGGAATAGTGACTGAAGGGAATGGCACAATAATTGCAAAGCAAGGGGGAAGGGAATTATTGATAGGAACTGTAGATGTCAAGAAGTGTCAAAGGAAAGTGACATATGTCAAGAGATAGCCAAGATAGGAATACAAATGTCCGGGATGGGAATGCAAAAGTCCGGGACGGGAATGTGGAAGTCCGGGATGGGAAATACAGGGTTTGGAATGTCCAATGAAAGAGAAACCTTCTAAGGTAAAGTCCAAGGCTTGGGATTTGGGATTTGATTATAGGGGGCCGGAATTGGGCCGTATGGGTTAGGGATGTTTTGGGATGTGATGGTATCCCCCTCTTAGGCATGAACCCTTGAGTGCCTGGATAGGAGTCTGTGATAGGAAATAGAAGTATGGCGGAGTTTGAAAATCAGGGATCGATCTGAGGTACCTTGCGACCGTTGACTGCCTGTTGTTTAGTCCCATCATCCGTCATGTCTACTCACTCGCAATCCAATGACAAAATTGCCTGTATCCAGCAGGAAGAGGAGGAGCACACACGGGAATCCACCCAGAGGATCCAGGAGGCGCAGGGATCCTGGTTTGGGGGCTCTGGAGGAAGTTGGAGGGCATTGGAGTGGAAGGGAAAAGAGAGGGATGATGGTAAGGGAGGTCAGGGGACAGATGGGGAGGATGGGGATGAGGAGTCGGAGGGTGAAGGACAGGGGTCCGGCTTGGGTGATGATGGGATAGGGGCTGAGGTTCTTTTCCGAGAGTTTCTTGGAAGGGTGAGTGGACGGAAGTACTTTGCCTTGATGGACACTTGGTCTCCGATCCGGAAGTCCAGTGTGGGGAGTCGTCAGGAATCCACAGGTCCTTGGTAGTATTGTTGAGCACGGGCCATTTCTGTGCATAGGAATTCATGGAGTTCCTGTAGGTTGACTGCATATTCACAGGCGTGGGATGAGGTGAAATCTCTTTCAGGGTAGACCAAAATGTTGGGATGGTAGCCTTAATTAGTGAAGAACAGGGATACTCCTGTGGTAGCACTAGGGGCATTATTGTAGGCAAATTCCACGAGGGGTAGGAGTTCTGACCAATTGTCCTGGTGGTAGTTGCAGTAGATTTGGAGGTACTGCTCAAGGGTTTGGTTTGCCCGTCACCTTGGAGAGTCGATAGTGTTGTGATTGGGGATGAATATGGATTGCTTGGAAAGGCAGTCAATGACTACGAGGATTGTGGTCTATCTGCTGGAAGAGGGAAGTTGTTTGATGAAGTCCATGGAAATGGAGTTCCAGGGCTTTTCGGGGATTGGGAGCTGCTTGAGCATCCTGTAGAGGCAGTGTCTAGGAGTTTGAGCTCAGGTGCAGGAGGTGCAGGAACTGACATAGTCCTGGCCAAGTGTATTCCCGGCGGACAAGCTCTAATTTCCTGTTTTTCCCGAAATGTCCAGACAGGGGGTGGTCGTGCTTGTATTGGAGGATGCGAAGACGGAGGTCCTTAGCTTCCAGGACAAAGATGCGAGTGTTGAGCATCAGGAAACCATCAGGGTTGACAGCCCACCAGGAGTCCAACAAGTCTGACAGATGGGGGGAAGCTACGGGGTCGGAGGACAGGGAATCTAGGATGTCCTTGTGAATGTCTTTGATGTCAAGCAGGGATGAGGCCCAGAGGATTGGGGTGAGTAGGATAGTGGCTTATAGGGACGAGGCAAGGTATTCCTGAGTGAACACCGGGCGGAGGTTGTGGGGATTGACGTGAGCATAGTCCTTATCCGCCTCTTTTGGGTAGATGTCCCAGCGTCTAGTGAGGGAGTCAGGCTTAGCTTCTAAGTGTCTGGGGTGGAAGCAGATGATGAGATTGAACTGGGATAGGAATTCCAACCAGCGGGCTTGCCGGCGGGTCAGGACTTTGGAGATGGTGAAGTATTCCAGATTTTGGTGGTTGGTAACGACGTTGATAGGAGTGCCGGAACATTCAAGGTAGTGACACCGATGCCAGAAAGCCTCGTGGATAGTGAGGAATTTCTTGTTGTGAGTGTCATAATTGAGTTCTGGGGCTGTCAGGGTGCGGGAGTAGAACGCAACGGGGCAGAATTCCTCGTCCGGGCACCGGATCGAGAGGATTCCCACAATAGCATAGTCCAAAGTGTCGGTTCTGACTGTGATAGGACAGTCCGGAATCCAGTGAGTAAGGATAGGGGCTCAGGTCAAGGCAGAGGAGCAGGAATTGTTGAAGTTCCATGGGGTGTTTTTCCGAGTGAGTCGGGGGAGTGGGACAACAATATCGGAGTAGTTGAAGATGAAGTGACAATAGAAGTTGGCGAACCCAAGGAAGGACTGGATGACGAGATTGAACTAGGATAGGAATTCCGACCAGCAGGTCAGGACTTTGGAGGTGGAGAAGTATTCTAGATTTTTGTGGTTGGTAACGACGTTGATAGGGGTGCCGGAACCTTTGAGGTAATGATGCCAATGCCAGAAGGCTTCATGGATAGCAAGGAGCTCCTTATCATGAGTGTCGTAGTTGAGTTCCGGGCCTGTCAGGGTGTGGGAGTAGAACACGACAGGGCGAAATTCCTTGCCTGGACACCGGATCGAGAGGATTCCCGCAATAGCGTAGTCCGAAGCGTCGGTTTCGACCGTGATAGGACAGTCCAGAATCCAGTGAGTAAGGATAGGGGCTTGGGTGAAAGTGTCTTTGAGTTGGGTGAAGGTGGAGCGGCAGGAGTCGTCGAAGTTCCAAAGGGCGTTTTTCCGAGTGAGTCGGGTGAGTGGAACAACGATATCGGAGTAGTTGAAGATGAAACGGCGGTAGAAGTTGGCAAAACCAAGGAAGGACTGGATGTCCTTGACTTTCCGGGGTTTGGGCCAATCTTGGACTGCCTGGACTTTCTCCGGGGACATGGTAAGCCCCTGGGAAGAGAGACAGTAGCCCAGGTATTCAACGGAGTCTGAGTGCCACTCACACTTTTCCGGTTTGGCATAAAGTCCGTGTTTCCAGAGACGCCGGAGGACTTCCTGGACATGTTCTTTGTGAGAAGCCATGTTGTTGGAAGAGATGAGGATGTTGTCAAGGTAAACCACGACGCAGACCTCTAGGTGGTCCGCAAAGATGCTATTGACGAACCGCTGGAAGGCTGCCAGGGCATCACCAGCCACTTGTACGAGCCATAGCAGGTCCAGAAGGCGGTTTTCCACTCATCCCCGGGAGCGACCTGGACAAGGTGGAATGCATGACAGAGGTTGATCTTCGTGTATACCTTGGCACGGCTAGGGGAATTGAGGAGGTCGGAGATTAGGGGCAGGGGATAGCAGTCTTTCTTTGTGATTTTGTTGAGACCTCAGAAATCGACACAGAGGCAGAGGGATCCGTCCTTCGTGCGGACAAAGAGGATGGGAGCGCCATGGGCGGAATTGGACTGACAGATGAAGCTGTAGTTGAGGTGTTCGTCTATGAATTCCCGGAGGGACTCGAGTTCTGTAGTGGAAACCGGGTAAACAGTCCTGAGAGGAGGGGAAGCACCTTCCTCTAAGTCAATCTTGAGATCAAATTCCCTGTGGGGTGGAAGGGTATCAGCCTTGCGCTTACTGAAGACATCGGGGAGATTGTGATAGTCTGGAGGGACGGAGGAAAGATCGACTTCTTTGGGGGTCTCGGAAATTCCGGAGTTCCGGGATACGGAACAGAGTTTGGAGTCCTGGGGATGGAGGTGAATGCTGAACTGCTCGGAGCCATCGAGTTTGCACGCGCACACAAAGGTGGCAGCATTGACAAATGAGATGCGAGGAGCTTTGCGAGGTGGCTTGTCGGGAGTGTCAGAGTGAGATCGGGGTCAGGGGTCCGGAATCTCCGGAGGTGACGTCGGGGGCGTTGGCAAGTCTTGAGCCAGTGTTCGGAAAGTAATACTGCCCAGTACCCAGTCAATCGACGGATTGTAGCAGGTGAGCCAGTTGTGTCCTAGAACAAGGGAACAAGAAGAATCCAACAAAGTAACATAAAATGTATCAGAGGTGACAAAGCCGGAAGGGAAACAAACAGAAAGGTCAACAGCACGGGTAATTGTAGAATTGGAAGTACCATCAAAGAGTTTCAAAGACATAGGAGGAACGGAGTATGTCGGAAAATGGTGCTTGTCAACAAAAGCAGTATCAATGAAACAATCAGTAGAACCACAATCTAACAAAGCGGGGAATGCGGAAATTTCGGAAAGGGACACAAGAGGCATAAGGGCCTTGGGATCATAAAGAGCGGATGCATTGAGATGGGTCTCCATAACTGCATGGTGGGATTCAACACAGCCTCCTTCTGGTGTGGAGTCCGGAAGGCTGCGCCCTAATTTTTTGCCTCAGGGGTAGAGGCCTCTGGTTTGGCTTCCAGACCAGGGGAGGTTGTTGCTGCACGGACTTTCGACGCGCGGGAAGTGGACTTCTGGCAGTCCTTAGCTACATGTCTGGCGGCTCCGCAGAACATGCAGAGCTTGAGGTCAAAGTGGTGTTTGTGTTCCTCGCAGGTGAGGCGTCCGTCCTTCCCAAGTTTACTGGAGAGGTTGGATGCGGGTTTAGGGGCGGAGGACGTGGAGGTGTTGGACGGAGTGATCAGAGTACATTTGGAAGTTGAGAACTGGTTTCCAGAGGGTCAGACTTGCGTTCCCAATATCTCCCATCGAGAGTCTGGGAGAGAGTCCGGAGCTCTCCTAGGGAACGTGGTTTTCCAATGCGGGAAAGCTCGTCTTTGATGCAGTCTGGAAGTCCATTGTAGAAGTGGTGTCGGAGGGCTCCCTCGCCATAACCCCAGACCTGGGAGGCTAGGTGATTGAATTCTACCACATATTTGTTGATATGCTGGGAGTCTTTCATGGATAGGTGGTCGAGTTGGTGTTCAGCATCACCGACGGGGTCATGGGGGCCAAAGTTGGTCTGGAGCTCCAGGACAAATTCCTGATAGTTGTCCGTCCATCTGGAGGAGGTTGGGCTCGAACCATTTGAGGGCCATACCTTTTAGGTAAGACTGAGTGAAGGTAACTTTTGCACAGTCAGTCCGGAATGCGTGGGGGCGATCCTGGAAGTTCAGCTTGCATTGGACCAAGAAGGCCCGCAGCTTGTGAGGGTTGGTCCCATTGAAGGTGTCAGGTTCACGCACCTTTGTACGTGGAGATGAGGAGTTTTCGGATTGGCAGTCGCGGTGTGAGAACTCAGCGAGGCCGCAGACTGCATTTGCAAGCGCCATGATAGGGTTAGGCAGAATTGCATTATCAGGGTTGTCGTCATTGGAGGGGTTGGGGTCGTTGCTGCTGCCGTTCCCATTGTCAGAGGGGTCCGGGGCGCCCCCGGAGGGGTGACGACCTGCGGGAGTAGGGGTGGAGACAATTTGAGATGGAGGTCTGACCTGAGAGGCGGAGTTTGATGAACGACAAGCGGAGAAGCTTCGGAATTGTTTGGTGACATTGGGGCCTCAACGCGAGGTCATCAGGGAGTGCAGGGCGTTTTCTTGGGCTGCCTCTGACTGAGCTGTGTCGATGCTTTGCATACTGCGTGTTTGGGCATGAGTCTGGATAGTTCTAGACATGCAGATAAGATATGATGTTAGTGAACTCGTAAAGGTTTGAGTTGAAATATACTGTTAAGTCCGGGTTTGTTCCTGGAATTCCCGGATTGTCCAGAGTGCGGAGAAGACGGGGGTTGTGGGAATTCCTGAGAGGGTCGGAGCGGTAAGGAACTGCAGCTTCAGCTTATGTGCTGCTCCCCTGTACGAGTTCTGGTCCTTAATTTAAGAGCGGAGGGTCGGAGGCTGGTCCTAAGGTCAACTTAGGGACTTAGAGAATCAGAAGGGAGAGGATCAGGAAGGAACAGGATTTAGTTGATATTCAAACTAAGGAAATATCAGAGAGTACACGCGGGTTTATATACTGAAGAGTCTGGAAGATATAAAGATGTTAAAAGTATGTTGGATGAATCGGAGTTTCGGGTTTCCGGAAGCAGGTAAGGAATGAATTGGAATGGTGTCACAATGGTAGAATAATGACTGAAGGCAATGCGCAATAATTGCGAGGCAAGGGGGAAGGGAATTATCGATAGGAACTGTAAATGTCAAGAAATGTCAAAGGAGAGTGACATATGTCAAGCGATAACCAAGATAGGGATACAAAAGTCCAGGACGGGAATACAAAAGTCCGGGATGGGAATGCAGAAAGTCTGGGACGGGAATGCAGAAAGTCCAGGACAGGAAGTACGGGGTTTGGAATGTCCGATGAAAGAGAAATTGTCTAGGGTAAAGTCCGGGGCCCGGGATTCGGGATTTGGTCATATTGGTTTGCAATTGGGCCAGATGGGTTAGGGGAGTTTTGGGATGTGACAGTTACTCCATTGGATTTATCTTGTTCCCTTGTTCTAGGACACAACTGCCTCATCCGCTACGATCCATTGATTGACTGGGTACTGGGCAGTATTATTTCCAAACACCGGCTCAAGACTTGCCAACGCCCCCGACGTCACCTCTGGAGATTTTGGACCCCTGACCCCTATCTCACTCTGACACTCCCGACAAGCCACCTCGCAAAGCTCCTCGCATCTCATTTGTCACTCATACAAGTGGCTGGTGATGCCCTTCGGGCTCACCAATGCCCCTGCGGCCTTCTAGCGCTTTGTCAATAGCGTCTTTGCAAACCTCCTAGATGTCTGCATTGTGGTCTACCTCGACGACATCCTCATCTATTCCAACGACATGGCTTCTCACAAAGAACATGTCTGGGAAGTCCTTCAGTGTCTCCGGAAACACGGACTCTGTTGAATACCTGGGCTACCATCTCTCCCCCCAGGGATTGACTATGTCCCCGGAGAACACCGGAAAGTCAAGGACATTTAGTCCTTCCTTGGGTTCGCCAACTTCTATTGTCACTTCATCTTCAACTACTCCGATATTGTTGTCCCACTCCCCCGACTCACTCGGAAAAACACCCCATGGAACTTCAACAATTCCTGCTCCTCTGCCTTGACCTGAGCCCCTATCCTTACTCACTGGATTCCGGACTGTCCTATCACAGTCAGAACCGACACTTTGGACTATGCTATTGTGGGAATCCTCTCGATCCGGTGCCCGGACAAGGAATTCTGCCCCGTTGCGTTCTACTCCCGCACCCTGACAGCCCCAGAACTCAATTATGACACTCACAACAAGAAATTCCTCACTATCCACGAGGCTTTCTGGCATCAGTGTCACTACCTTGAAGGTTCCGGCACTCCTATCAATGTCATTACCGACCACCAAAATCTGGAATACTTCACCACCTCCAAAGTTCTGACCCGCCAGCAAGCCTGCTGGTCAGAATTCCTATCCCAGTTCAATCTCGTCATCCGCTTCCACCCCAGACACTTAGAAGCTAAGCCTGACTCCCTCACTAGACACTGGGACGTCTACCCAAAAGAGGGGGATAAGGATAAGGACTATGCTCGCGTCAATCCCCACAACCTCCGCCTGGTGTTCACTCAGGAACACCTCGCCTCGTCCCTATGAGCCACTATCCTACTCACCCCAGTCCTCCAGGCCTCGTCCCCGCTTGACATCAAAGACATTCACAAGGACATCCTAGATTCCCTGTCCTCCGACCCCATAGCTTCCCTCCATCTTCCGGACTCGTCGGACTCCCGGTGGGCTGTCAACCCTGACAGTTTCCTGACCCTCGACAATTGCATCTTTGTCCCAGAAGCAAAGGACCTCCATCTTCGCATTCTCCAGTACAAGCACAACCACCCCCTATCCGGACATTTCGGCCAGAACAGGACATTAGAGCTCATCCGCCGGGAATACACCTGGCCATGCCTCCACACCTTTGTCAAGGACTATGTCAGTTCCTGCACTTCCTGCACCCAAGCTAAAACTCCAAGACACCCCCCTATGGAATGCTCAAGCAACTCCCAATCCCCGAAAAGCCCTGGAACTCCATTTCCATGGACTTCATCAAACAACTCCTGTCCTCTGGCGGATACACGACAATCCTCATAGTCATCGACCGCCTTTCCAAACAATCCATATTCATTCCCACTCACGACACTATCAACTCTCTGAGCCTCGCGAAATTATTCCTGCTCCACGTGTTTTCCAAGCACGGAGTTCCCTCCCATATCACCTCCCACTGGGGTTCCGACTTCGTCTCTCACTTCTTCTGTTCCCTTGGGAAAGCCCTTGACATCCGACTCCACTTCACTTTGGGATACCATCCCGAAGGTGACGGGCAAACGGAACGGGCAAACCAGACCCTCGAGTAGCATCTCTGAATCTACTGCAACTACCAACAGGACAATTGGTTGGAATTTGCCTACAATAATGCCCCTAGCACTACCACAGGAGTATCCCCATTCTTTGCTAATAACGGCTACCACCCTAACGTCTCAGTCTATCCCGAAAGGGATCTGACCTCATCCCACGGCCATGAATATGCAGTCGACCTACAGGAACTCCACGAATTCCTACGCATGGAGATGGCTCGCGCTCAGCAACGCTGCCAAGGACCCGCGGATTCCCAATGACTTCCAAATTGGAGACCAAGCATTCATCAAGGCGAAGTATTTCCGTTCCACTCGCCCTTCCAAGAAACTCTCGGAAAAGAACCGCAGCCCCTATCCTATCATTGCTCAAGCCGGACCCCTGTCCTTCACCCTCTGACTCCCAGACTCCATGCGCACTGTCCATCCCGTCTTCCACGTCTTCCAGTTAGAACCCACAACTCCGAACACCATCCCAAATCAAGTCCAACCCCCGCCTCCCCCAGTTGAAGTCGACAGAGACCCCGAATATGAAATCTCCGAAATCCTAGACTCCAAAGTCGACCGCCAACGCAGGAATTGCCAACTCCTGTCCCTGGTAAGGTGGGCGGGTTACAAAGGGACTGATGAAGAAACATCTTGGATCCTCGCGACCGAGCTCGCTCATGCATTGGAACTCGTCTTGGACTTTCACTCCGCATATCCCGGAAAGTCTGGACCCCTTAGTTCACTCGGATGAGGGCGGAAATACGGTTTTTGATTTACCAAAAAACAATACTATACTAATTGTACAGGAGGAAAGCGATGGGACACTATACTACCTCCCCATCCCTATTCTCCTCACCTCCCTCCTCACCCTCATCCTCCTCCTCATCCCCATCCTCCCCATCTGTCCCCTGACCTCCCTCTCCATCATCCCTCTCCTTCCCCTTCCACTCTGACGCCCACCAACTTCCCCTGGAATCCCCAAACCGGGATCCCCAAGACGCCAGGAAGGCTGCCAGGCTGTTCGACAGCACCTGCCGGATTCCCGACAGCTGGGCCACGACGGCCCCCTGGTATGCCTTGTTGGCCCGCCTCTGGGCCTCATAGGACTCTGTCAGGGCCCCGAGCGCGTCCCGGTGCTCCTGGCACGATGAGTGCGCCTGCACACACCTCGCACACGTCCACGACCTCCTGGTTTTTGGGCCTGGGCACAGATTTGATCATAGGGGTTTGGAATTGGGCTGGATGGGTTAGGGGAGTTTCGGGATGTGACAGGCTCCGGAAAGTCGTTTTTTGCCCTTTGCACAACCTTGTTTGTGCCTCCGCATGGACCCAACTTCAGAGAATGAGCGACCACAAATGCATGTCTGAAAAAATGTTCTTTCTTCCATAATGGGAACACAGAGGTATGAGTAGATTCTGGTGTGTGACACGCCCACCAAATGTTGTCGTGCAGCTAAGTATGAGGAGATGACAAGCCCAGATTGGTGGGCTAGCTTAGAAAGGGGTCAACTTCTTGTTAAGAAATCACCACCCAAGGTTGCCACATCTTTTGCCAAATTAGTACCATCCTCAAGCTGAATATGATGGCTACTATGGGTTGCAAAGCACCAATCTGTATTACTGACCATGCATGATGTCAGATCCTTCCCTTACTGCCCCCAATTCAAATCTCTTCTACCACTACCAATGCTCCATGATTGATTGATCACTCCAACGATCCAGTCGATGAACTGGGTGCTGAAACCCAATCACCATACAACGTCCCTCAAGCTGAGTACCAGAACCAAGTGATGGGCTCATGGGACATCAGTCCTGGCTCAACATCCCTAGATTATGTTCCTCTGCCTTAGATGATGATGTGTCAAGTCCGGGTTCAATCCTGGAATTCCCGGATAGTCCAGAGCATGCAGAAGGGCGGAGTTTGGCGGGAATCCCTGAGGGGGGTCAGAGGTGTAAGGAACTTTGGCTTCAGCTTATGTGCTGCACCCCTGTGGGAGTTCTGTCCCTTGATTTCGGAGCGGAGGGTCGGAGATCAATCCTAAGGTCAACTTAGGGACTGAGGAGGTTTAGAGTGAAGCGGATCAGGAAAGAACGGGATTTGGTTGATATTCAAACTAAGGAAATATTGTAGAGTACAAGCGGGTTTATATACTGAAGAGTCCGGAAGATATAAAGATGTTAAAGTACTGTCGGACAAATTGGAGTTTCGGGTTTCCAGAAAAAAGTAAGGAATGAGTCGGAATGGCATCAGAATGGGAGAATAATGACTGAAGGCAATGGCGCAATAATTGCGAGGCAAGGGGAAAGGGAATTATTGATAGGAACTGTAAATGTCAAGAAGTGTCAAAGGAAAGAGACATATGTCAAGAGATAGCCAAGATAGGAATACGAAAGTACGGGACGGGAATGCAAAAGTCTGGGATGGGAATGCAGAAGTCCGGGATGGGAATGCGGAAGTCCGGGATGGGAAGTACGGGGTTCAGAATGTCCAATGAAAGAGAAATCTTCTAAGGTCAAGTCTGAGGCTCAGGATTCGGGATTTGATCATAGGGGGTCGGAATCAGGCCAGATGGGTTAGGGAAGTTTTGAGATGTGACATGATGCAATAGCATGGGCATGATCATGTTTGCTGGAGATGAAATACATATCATAGCTAACCACGAGTTGAATGGAGCGAACAAAATTGCTGAAAATTTTTTTGACCATCTGCCACACACCCACAAAGGTCCAGTACCTTTGTACAACCAATATGGAGGATACAGCCAGCTCAGTTGGAGGCAGCCCAACAAGACGCCCTGCACTCCCTGATGACCTCGTGTCAAGGCCCCAATGTCGCTGAACAATTCCGAAGCTTTTCCGCTTGTCGTACATCAACCTCCGCCTCTCAGACGAGACCTTTGTCTCAAATCATCTCCACCCCTACTCCCGCAGGTTGTCACCCCTCCGGGGGCGCCCCAGACCCCTCTGACAACAGGAACGGCAGCAGCAACAACCCCAACAATGAAAACCTGCCTAACCCTATCATGGTGCTTGCAAATGCAGTCCGCTGCCTTGCTGAGTTATCATGCCATGACCACAAATCTCCTCATCTCTGCGCATGAAGGTGCAGGAACCCAACACCTCTGACGGGACTGACCCTTGCAAGCTGCAAGCTGAACTTCCAGGACCATCCCTGTGCATTCTGGACTGACCACGCAAAAGTCACCTTCACCCAGTCTTACCTAAAAGGTATGGCCCTTGAATGGTTCGAGCCCAACCTCCTCCAGATGGACGGACAATTATTGGGAATTGGTCCTCGAGCTCCAGACCAACTGGAATGCAAGTCCGAAGTTGCTTGCCAAATCTGACCCTCCAGAAACCAGTCCTCCACTCCCAAAAGTACTCCCACCACCTCATCTCTGAAACCTGCCACTTCGTCCAACCCTTCTGCATCCTTGTCAGCAAAGTCCTCTGCCCCTACCCCAAAACCCGCATTCAACTTCTCCAGTAAACTTGGGAAGGATGGGCACCTCACCTGCAAGGAACGTGTCACATCCCGAAACTTCCCTAACCAATCCGGCCCGATTCCGAACCCCTATGACCAAATCCCGAATCCCGGCCCTCATACTTTACCTTAGACAATTTCTCTTTCATCGGACATTCCGAACCCC
>MU127439.1:206417-224783 GCA_014904945.1 Gyrodon lividus
CTCTGATATTTCCTCAGTTCAAATATCAACTAAATCCTGTTCCTTCCTGATCCCTTCCCTTCTGATTCTCTAAGTCCTTAAGTTGACCTTAGGACCAGCCTCCAACCCTCCACTCTTAAATTAGGGAACCGAACTCGTACAGGGGTGCAGCACATAAGCTGAAGCCACAGTCCCTTACCTCTCCAACCCCCTTCAGGAATTCCCGCAAAACCCCACCTTCTCCGCACCTCTGGACATCCCGGGACTTCCGGGAAAGAACCCGGACTTGACAGAATGCAAACACTGCTTTGACCTCAAACTCTGCATGTTCTGTGGAGCCGCCGGACATGTAGCTAAGGACTGGCAGCAGTCCACTTCCTGCATGTCCAAAGCCCGCACAGCAACAACCTCCCCCGCTCTGGAAGCCAAACCGGAGGCCTCTACCCCTGAGGCAAAAAATTATGGCGCAGCCTTCCAGACTCCGCACGGGACGGAGGCTGCATTGAATCCCACTGTGCAGTTACGGAGACCTGTCTCAACGCATCCGCTCTTTATGATCCCAAGGCCCTTATGCCTCTTGTTTCTCTTTCCGACTTTTCTGAAATTTCCGCTTTTCCCGCTTTGTTAGATTGTGGTTCTACTGATTGTTTCATTGATACTACTTTCGTTGACAAGCATCATTTTCTGACATATTCCGTTCCTCCTATTTCTTTGAAACTTTTTGACGGTACTTCCAATTCTACAATTACCTGTGCTGTTGACTTTTCCGTTTGTTTCCCTTTCAGCTTTGTCACCTCTGATACATTTTATGTTACTCCATTGGATTCTTCTTGTTCCCTTGTTCTAGGACACAACTGGCTCACCCGCTACAATCTGTTGATTGACTGGGTACTGGGCAGTATTACTGTCCAAACGCCGGCTCAAGACTTGCCAACGCCCTTGACGTCACCTCCGGGGATTCCGGACCCTGGTCCCCCATCTCACTCCAACACTTCCGACAAGCCGCCTCGCGAAGCTCCTTGCATCTTGTTTGTCAATGCTGCTGCCTTTGTGCGCACATGCAAACTCGATGGCTCCAAGCAGTTCAGCATTCACCTCTGTCCCCAGGACTCCAAACTCCGGAATTTCCGAAACTCCCAAAGAAGTCGATCTTTCTTCTGTCCCTCTGGACTATCACAATTTCCCCAATGTCTTCAGTAAGTGCAAGGCTGATACCCTTCCGCCCCACAGGGAATTTGATCTCAAGATTGACTTAGAGGAAGGTGCTTCCCCTCCTCTCGGAACATTTACCCGTTTCTGCTACAGAACTCAAGTCCCTCTGGGAATTCATAGATGAAGACCTCAACTACAGTTTCATCCGCCAGTCCAAATCCGCCCACGGCACTCCTGTCCTCTTTGTCCACAAGAAGGACAGATCCCTCCGCCTCTGTGTCGATTTCTGAGGACTCAACAAAATCAAGAAAACAGACCACTATCCCCTACCCCTGATCTCTGACCTCCTTGATTCCCCTAGCCACGCCAAGGTATACACAAAAATCGACCTCCGTCATGCATATCACCTTGTCCACATTGCTCCTGGGGATGAATGGAAAACTGCCTTCCAGACTCGCTATGGCTCGTACAAGTGGCTGGTGATGCCCTTCAGGCTCACCAATGCCCCTGTGGCTTTTCACTTGACAACATCCTCATCTATTCCAACGACATGGCTTCCCACAAAGAACATGTCCAGGAAGTCCTCCGGTGTCTCCGGAAACACAGACTTTATGCCAAACCGGAGAAATGTGAGTGGTACTTGGACTCCATCGAATACCTGGGCTACCGTCTCTCTCCCCAGGGATTGACTATGTCCCCGGAGAAAGTCCAGGCAGTCCAAGATTGGCCCAAACCCCAGAAAGTCAAGGACATTCAGTCCTTCCTCAGGATTGCCAACTTCTATCGTTGTTTCATCTTCAACTACTCCAATATTGTTGTTCTGCTCACCTGACTCACTTGGAAAAATGCCCCGTGGAACTTTGACGATTCCTGCCACTCCGCCTTCATACAACTCAAAGACACCTTCACCTGAGCCCCTATCCTTACTCACTGGATTCCGGACTGTCCTATCATGGTCGAAACTGACACTTCGGACTACGCTATTGTGGGAATCCTCTTGATCCAGTGCCCGGACAAGGAATTCCACCCCGTCGTGTTCTACTCCCACACCCTGACAGCCCAGGAACTCAACTACGACACCCATGATAAGGAACTCCTAGCTATCCACAAAGCCTTCCGGCATTGGCGTCATTATCTTGAAGGTTCCGGCACTCCTATCGACGATGTTACCGACCACAAAAATCTGGAATATTTCTCCACCTCCAAAGTCCTGACCCGCCGGCAAGCCCACCGGTCGAAATTCCTATCCCAGTTCAAGCTCATCATCCGCTTCTGCCCTGGATGTTTAGGAGCTAAACCTGACTCCCTCACTTGACGCTGGGACATCTACCCAAAAGAGGGGGATAAGGACTATGCTCGCATCAATTCCCACAACCTCCATCTGGTGTTTACACAGGAACAGCTCGCCTCATCCCTACGAGCCACTATCCTACTCGCCCCGGTCCTCCGGGCCTCATCCCTGCTTGACATCGAAGACATTCAGAAGGACATCCTAAATTCCCTGTCCTCCGACCCCGTAGCTTCCCTCCATCTTTCGGACTTGTTGGACTCCTGGTGGGCTGTCAACCCTGATGGTTTGCTGACCCTCAACAATCGCATCTTTGTCCCGGAACCTAAGGACCTCTGTCTTTGCATTCTCCGATACAAGCATAACCACCCCCTATCTGGACATTTCGGGCAAAACAGGACATTAGAGCTTGTCTGCCGGGAATACACTTGGCTAGGACTCCACACCTTTGTCAAGAACTATGTCAGTTCCTGCACCTCCTGCACCTCCTGCGCCCGAGCTAAAACTCCTAGACACCTCCCCTACGGAATGCTCAAGCAGCTTCCAATCCCCGAAAAGCCCTGGAACTCCATTTCCATGGACTTCATTGAACTCCTGTCTTCTGGCAGATATACCACAGTCCTCGTAGGCATCGACCGCCTTTCCAAATAATCCATATTCATTCTCACTCATGACACTATCGACTCTGCGAGCCTCGCGAAACTATTCCTACTCCACATGTTTTCCAAGCACGGAGTTCCCTCCCATATCACCTCCGACTGGGGTTCCAAGTTTGTCTCCCATTTCTTCCGTTCCCCCATGAAAGCCCTCGACATCCGACTTCACTTCACTTCGGAATATCATCCCAAAGGTGACGGGCGAACCAGACCCTTGAGCAGTATCTCTGAATCTACTGCAACTACCCACAGGACAATTGGTTAGAACTCCTACACCTCACGGAATTTGCCTACAATAATTCCCCTAGCGCTACCCCAGGAGTATCCCTGTTCTTCGCTAACAAAGGCTACCATCCCAACGTCTCGGCCTATCCCGAAAGGGATCTGACCTCATCCCGTGCCTGTGAATATGCAGTCGACCTACAGGAACTCCACAAATTCCTACGGACGGCAATGGCCCATGCTCAGCAATGCTACCAAGGACCCGCAGATTCCCGACAACTCCCGGCACCGGACTTCCGGATTGGAGACCAAGCGTTCATCAAGGCAAAGTACTTCCGTTCCACTCACCCTTCCAAGAAACTCTCGGAAAAGAACCGCAGCCCCTATCCTATCATTGCTCAAGCCGGACCCCTGTCCTGCACCCTCCGACTCCTGGACTCCATGCGCACTGTCCATCCTGTCTTCCACGTCTTCCAGTTAGAACCCGCAACTCCGAACACCATCCCGAATCGGGTCCAACCCCCACCTCCCCCAGTCAAAGTTGACGGAGAACTCGAATATGAAATCTCTGAAATCCTGGACTCCAAAATCGACCGCCAACGCAGGAATTGCCAACTCCTGTACCTGTTAAGGTGGGCAGGGTACAAAGGGACTGATGAAGAAACTTCCTGGATCCTTGCGACCAAGCTCGCTCACACATTGGAACTCATCTCGGACTTGTACTCTGCATATCCCAGAAAGTCCAGACCCCTTAATTCACTTGGATGAGGGCAGAAACACAATTTTTGATTCACCAAGACAAGAAACTATGTAAATTGTACATGAGGAGTGTGATGCGATGTTCTATGCTACTTCCCAATCTCCATCTTCCTCACCCCCATCCTCACCCTCATCCTCCTCCTCATCCCCATCCTCCCCATCTGTTCCCTGACCTCCCTAATCACTCTCCATCTCTTTCCCCTTCAACTCCGACGCCCCCCAGTTTCCTCTGGACTCTCCAAACCAGGACCCCTGAAGGCCGCCAGGCCGTCCGACAATACTTGTCAGATTCCTGACAGCTGGGCCATGACGGCGGCCCCCTGGTAGGCTTTGTCGGCCCGCCTTTGGGCCTTGTAGGACTCATCTGCCTCCGCCTCTTCCGGTCCTTTCCCCCGCACGGCAACGCCACTTCCACGGCCGCCTGCTTCCCTGCTCTGGCCTCCTGGCACAACGAGTGCGCCTGCATGCACCTCGTGCATGTCTGGGATTGCCCGGACACGGAACCCCCACCCTCATGCAAACCACGCAAGGAGCATTGGGGCCGGGGAGCCCACCCCCAGGCCTTCCCGCACTCACCTGCAATGGCCCCACCTCGGACCCCTTCAACGACCCACTTGCCCCGCGCCTCTGCAACTCCTGCAACCCTTGCTGCAATTTCTCGGCCGCAACCCTTGCGACCTCTGCCTCCGCTTTCCTCCTCCTCTTGTCCTCCTCTGCTTTTCTACATGCTTCCTCCTCGAGCTTCCGCCTCACCTCCTTGCGCTTCTCTGCCTCCTGCCAGGCCTTCTTCTCCATGGCCTCCTGAATTCTCCGGGTGGATTCCCATGCGCGCTCCTCCTTCTCTTGCTGGAGACAGGCAATTTTGTCGTCGGATTGCGAGTGAGTAGACATGGTAGATGATGGAACTAAACAACAGGCAGTCAACAGTCGCAAGGCACCTCAGATCGATCCCCGACTTTCAAACTCCGCCATAATTCTATTTCCTATCATGGACTCCTATCCAGGCACTCAAGGGTTCGTGCCTAAGAGGGGGATACTATCACATACCGAAACTTCCCTAACCCATCCGGCCCAATTCCAAACCCCTATGACCAAATCCCGAATCCCAGCCCTCGGACTATTCCGAACCCCGTACTCCCCGTCCCAGACTTTCCACATTCCCATCCCGGACTTTTGTATTCCCATTTTGGTTATCTCTTGACATATGTGTTAAGTCCGGGTTTGTTCCCAGAATTCCCAGATTGTCCGGAGTGTGGAGAAAGCGGGGTTGGTGGGAATTCCTGAGGGGGTCAGAGGGGTAAGGAACTTTGGCTTCAGCTTATGTGCTGCGCCCCTGTACGAGTTCTGTTCCTTGATTTCGGAGTGGAGGGTCAGAGGTAGAGATCAATCCTAAGATCAACTTAGGGACCGTGGAAGTTCAGAGGGGATCAGGAAAGAACAGGATTTAGTTGATATTCAAACTAAGGAAATATCAGAGAGTACACGCGGGTTTATATACTGAAGAGTCCGGAAGATATAAAGATGTTAAAGTACTATTGGACAAATCGGAGTTTCGGGTTTCCGGAAGAAAGCAAGGAATGAATCGGAATGGTGTCAGAATGGTAGAATAATGACTGAAGGCAATGGCGCAATAGTTGCGAAGCAAGGGGAAAGAGAATTATTGATAGGAACTGGAAATGTCAAGAAGTGTCAAAGGGAAGTGACATATGTCAAGAGATAACCAAGATAGGAATACGAAAGTCTGGGACAGGAATACGAAAGTCTGGGATGGGAATGCGGAAAGTCCATGACAGGAAGTATGGGGTTTGGAATGTCTGATGAAAGAGAAATCATCTAAGGTAAAGTCCGATGGCCGGGATTTGGTCATAGGGGCTCGGAATTGGGCCGGATGGGTTAGGGAAGTTTCGCAATGTGACAGTATCCCCCTCTTAGGCATGAACCCTTGAGTGCCTGGATAGGAGTCCATGATAGGAAATAGAAGTATAGCGGAGTTTGACAAGCGGGGATCGATCTGAGGTGCCTTGCGACCATTGACTGCCTGTTGTTTAGTTCCACCATCCAACATGTCTACTCACTTGCAATCCGACGACGAAATCGCCTATCTCCAACAAGAGGAGGAAGAGCGCGCGCGGGAGTCCGCCCGGAGAATCCAGGAGGCCAGGGAGAAGGAAGCCCGGCGAGAGGTGGAAAAGCACGAGGAGGCAAGGCGGAAGCTCAAGGAGGAAGTACAGAGAAAAGCGGAGGCAGAGGTCACAAGGCCTGCGGCCAAGAGGTTGCGGCAGGGGTCGCAGGAGTTGCAGAGGCACGGGGTGAGCGGGTCCCTGAGGGGGTCCAAGGCGGGGCCGTCGCAGGTGAGTGCAGGGAGGCCCGGGGCCAATACTCCCTGTGTGGCCTGCATGAGGGCGGGGGGACCGTGTCCGGGCCCAAAGACTGGGAGGTCGTGGACGTGTGTGAGGTGCTCGCAAGTGCACCTGTCGTGCCAGGAGAGGGATGAAGGTCAGGGGACAGATGGGGAGGATGGGGATGAGGAGGAGGATGAGGGTGAGAAGGGAGGTGAGGAGGATGGAGATGGGGAGGTAGTATAGTGGCCCATCGGTTTCCTCATGTACCATTAGCATTGTTTTGTTTTGGCAAATCTAAAAATTGTATTTCTGCCCTCATCCGAGTGAACTAAGGGGTCCGGACTTTCTGGGATATGCGGAGTGAAAGTCCGAGACGAGTTCCAATGCATGAGCGAGCTCGGTCGCAAGGATCCAGGAAGTTTCTTCATCAGTCCCTTTGAAACCCGCCCACTTTACCAGGTACAGGAGTTGGCAATTCCTGCGTTGGCGGTCAATTTTGGAGTCTAGGATTTCGGAGATTTCATATTCGGGCTCTCTGTCGACTTTGACTGGGGGAGGTGGGTGTTGGACCCAATTCAGGATGGTGTTTGGAGTTGCGGGTTCTAACTGGGAGACGTGGAAAACGGGGTGCACAGCACGCATGGAGTCTGGGAGTCAGAGGGTGAAGGACAGGGGTCCTGCTTGGGTGATGATGGGATAGGGGCCAAGGTTCTTTTCCGAGAGTTTCTTGGAAGGGCGAGTGGAACGGAAGTACTTTGCCTTGATGAATGCTTGGTCTCTGATCCAGAAGTCCGGTGCCGGAAGTCGTCAGGAATCCACGGGTGCTTGGTTGCGTTGCTGAGTGTGGGCCATTTCTGTGCATAGGAATTTGTGGAGTTCCTGTAGGTCGACTGCATATTTGCGGGCATGGGATGAGGTCAGATCCCTTTCAGGGTAGACCGAGAGGTTAGGGTGGTAGCCGTTATTAGTGAAGAACGGGGATACTCCTGTGGTAGTGCTAGGGGCATTATTGTAAGCGAATTCCGACCAATTGTCCTGTTGGTAGTTGCAGTAGATTCAGAGGAACTGCTCGAGGGTCTGGTTTGCCCATTCCATTTGCCTGTTGCCTTCGGGATGATATCCCGAAGTGAAGTGAAGTCGGATGTGGAGGGCTTTCCCGAGGGAATGGAAGAAGTGAGAGACAAAGTCGGAACCCCGGTCGGAGGTGATATGGGAGGGAACTCCGTGCTTGGAAAACACGTGGAGCAGGAATAGTTTTGTGAGGCTCGGAGAGTCAATAGTGTCATGAGTGGGAATGAATATGGATTGTTTGGAATGGTGGTCAATGACTACAACGATTGTGGTATATCCGCCAGAGGACGGGAGTTGTTTGATGAAGTCCATGGAAATGGAGTTCCAGGGCTTTTCGGGGATTGGGAGTTGCTTGAGCATTCTGTAGGGGCGGTGTCTCGGAGTTTTAGCTCGGGCGCAGGAAGTGCAGGAACTGACATAATCCTTGACAAAGGTGCGGGGGCCTGGCCAGGTGTATTCCAGGCGGACAAGCTCTAATGTCCTGTTCTGCCCAAAATGTCCAGATAGGGGGTGGTCGTGCTTGTACCAGAGAATGCAAAGACGGAGGTCCTTAGCTGCCAGGACAAAGATGCAATTGTCAACGGTCAGGAAACTGTCAGGGTTGACAGCCCACCGGGAGTCCAACGAGTCCGAAAGATGGAGGGAAGCTATGGGGTTGGAGGACAGGGAATCTAGGATGTCCTTGTGAATGTCTTTGATGTCAAGCAGGGACAAGGCCCGGAGGACCGGGGTTAGTAGGATAGTGGCTCATAGGGACGAGGCGAGCTGTTCCTGTGTGAACACCGGATGGAGGTTATGGGGATTGACGCGAGCATAGTCCTTATCCCCCTCTTTTGGGTAGACGTCCCAGCGTCTAGTGAGGGAGTCGGGCTTAGCTCCTAAGCATCTGGGGCAGAATCGGATGACAAGGTTGAACTGGGATAGGAATTCCGACCAGCAGGCTTGCCAGCGGGTCAGGACTTTGGAGGTGGAGAAATATTCCAGATTTTTGTGGTCAGTAACGATGTCGATAGGGGTGCTGGAACCTTCAAGATAGTGATGCCAATGCCGGAAAGCTTCATGGATAGTGAGGAGCTCCTTATCATGAGTGTCATAGTTGAGTTCCAGGGCTGTCAGGGTGTGGGAGTAGAATGCAACGGGGCAGAACTCCTCATCCGGACACCGGATCGAGAGGATTCCCACAATAGCATAGTCCGAAGTGTTGGTTTCGACCGTGATAGGACAGTCTGGAATCCAGTGAGTAAGGATAGGGGCTCGGGTGAAGGCATCTTTGAGTTGGGTGAAGGCGGAGCGGCAGGAGTCATCGAAGTTCCAAGGGGCATTTTTCCGAGTGAGTTGGGTGAATGGAACAACGATATCGGAGTAGTTGAAGATGAAACAACGGTAGAAGTTTGCAAAACCAAGGAAGGACTGGATGTCCTTGACTTTCCGGGGTTTGGGCCAATCTTGGACTGCCTGGACTTTCTACGGGGACATGGTAAGCCCCTGGGGAGAGAGACAATAGCCCAGGTATTTGACAGAGTCCGAGTGCCACTCACACTTTTCCGGTTTGGCATAAAGTCTGTGTTTCCGGAGACGCCGGAGGACTTCCCGGACATGTTCTTTGTGAGAAGCCATGTTGTTGGAATAGATGAGGATGTTGTCGAGGTAAACCACAACACAGACGTCTATGGCGCGGCCAGGGGCATAGAGGAGGTCGGAGATCAGGGGTAAGGGATAGCTGTCTTTCTTCGTGATTTTGTTCAGACCTTGGAAATCGACACAGAGGCAGAGGGATCCATCCTTCTTGCGGACCAAAAGGATGGGAGCGCCGTGAGCAGATTTGGACTGACAGATGAAGCCATAGTTGAGGTGTTTGTCAATGAATTCCTGGAGGGACTCGAGTTCTGTAGCGGAGACCGGGTAGACAGTCCCGATAGGAGGGGAAGCACCTTCCTCTAAGTCAATCTTGAGATCAAATTCCCTGTGGGGCGGAAGGGTATCAGCCTTGCGCTTACTGAAGACATCGGGGAAATTGTGATAGTCTGGAGGGACGGAGGAAAGATCGACTTCTTCGGGGGTCTCGGAAATTGTGGAGTTCCGGGATACCAAACAGACTTTGGAGTCCTGGGGACAGAGGTGAATGCTGAACTGCTCGGAACCATTGAGTTTGCATGTGTGCACAAAGGCAGCAGCATTGACAAACGAGATGCGAGGAGCTTCGCGAGGCGGCTTGTTGGGAGTGTCGGAGTGAGATGGGGGTCCGGGGTCCGGAATCTCCGGAGGTGACGTCAGGGGCATTGGCGAGTCTTGAGCCAGTGTTTGGAAAGTAATACTGCCCAGTACCCAGTCAATTGACAGATTGTAGCAGGTGAGCCAGTTGTGTCCTAGAACAAGGAAACAAGAAGAATCCAACGGAGTAACATAAAATGTATCAGAGGTGACAAAGCCGGAAGGGAAACCAATGGAAAGGTCAACAGCATGGGTTATCATAGAATTGGAAGTACCATCAAAAAGTTTCAAAGAAATAGGAGGAATGGAGTATGTCGGAAAATGGTGCTTGTCAACGAAAGTAGTATCAATGAAACAATCAGTAGAACCACAATCTAACAAAGCGGGAAAAGCGGAAAATTCGGAAAATTCGGAAAGGGAAACAAGAGGCATAAGGGCCTTGGGATCATAAAGAGCAGACACATTGAGACGGGTCTCCATAACTGCACGGTGGGATTCAACGCAGCCTCCTTCCCATGCAGAGTCTGGAAGGCTGCACCCTAATTTTTTGCCTCAGGGGTAGAGGCCTCCAGTTTGGCTTCCGGAGCGGGGGAGGTTGTTGCTGCACGGACTTTGGATGCATGGGAAGAGGACTTCTGGCTGTCCTTAGCTACATGTCTGGCAGCTCCGCAGAACATGCACAACTTGAGGTCAAAGCAGTGTTTGCGTTCCTCGGAGGTGAGGTGTCCGTCCTTCCCGAGTTTACTGGAGAGGTTGGATGCGGGTTTAGGGATGGAGGACTTTGGTGATGAGGATGCGGTGGTGTTGTATGGAGTGGCGGGTTTTAGAGATGAAGTGGTCGGAGTACTTTTGGAAGTGGAGGACTGGTTTCCGGAGGGTCGGACCTGCGTTCCTAATATCTCCCATCGATAGTCTGGGAGAGTGTCCGGAGTTCTCCTAGGGAGCGCGGTTTTCCAATGTGGGAAAGCTCATCTTTGATACGGTCCGGAAGTCCATTGTAGAAGTGGTGTCGGAGGGCTCCCTCGCCATAACCCCAGACCTGGGAGGCTAGGCGATTGAATTCTATCACGTATTTGTTGATGTGTTGGGAGTCTTTCATGGATAGGTGCTCAAGTTGGTGTTCAGCATCACCGACGGCATTGTGGGGGCCAAAGTTGGTCTGGAGCTCGAGGATGAATTCCCAATAGTTGTCCATCCATCTGGAGGAGGTCGGGCTCGAACCATTTGAGGGCCATACCTTTTAGGTAAGACTGAGCAGAGGTGTTACGCTGATGAGGGATGAGGTTGTGGGAACTCAATCAGATAACACCAACGTGTCCTAGTGTCGAGTAGGACAATTTAAATCAGAAGTCTTGACTGGCAGACTATAGGCCAATCGATGAAGAGAGTTCTCAGACCAAGAGATAGCGTGTTAGGCTATATATTGCATAGATCTAACTTGGGTTGTAACCAAGTCGAGTACAAGTCTTTATACTACTGAGGATAGCGCACGGACCAAGGTATCTGAAGTAGGTATAGTCCAAGAAGGGTAACTAAAAATAAGAGAAGAATACACCATTGGGCAGAAGGTCATAGAACTTCATAGAGGACAGAAGAAGCGAGATAAGGCCAGGGGTTTTATCTGGAGTCACTGGTTGTACAAAAGGTTATAAAAGGAAAAGAGAAGTCATGTGAAGTACAGAGTCACGTGAATAGGGAAAAAGACAGTTCTACCGTAACAGGAGGTGACTTTTGCATGGTCAATCCGGAATGCGAGGGGACAGTCCTGGAAGTTCAGCTTGCACTGGACCAAGACGGCCCGCAGCTTGCAAGGGTCAGTCCCGTCGAAGGGGTCGGGTTCTCACACCTTTGTGCACAGAGATGAGGAGTTTTTGGATTCACGGGGCAATAACTCAGCGAGGTCGTGGACTGCATTTGCAAGCGCCATGATATGGTTAGGCGGAATTACATTGTCGGGGTTGTTGTCAAAGGGGTTGTTGTCATTGGAGGGGTCTGGGTTGTTGCTGCCGCCATTCCCATCGTCAGAGGGGCCCGGGGCGCCCCCGGAGTGATGACAACCTGCGGAAGTAGGGGTGGAGATGATTTGACACGGAGGTCTGGCCTGAGATGCAGAGGTTGATGAATGACAAGCAGAAAAGCTTTGGAATTGTTTGGCAACATTGGGGCCTCGACACAAGGTCATCAGGGAGTGCAGGGCGTCTTCTCGGGCTGCCTCTGACTGAGCTGTGTCGATGCTTTGCATACTGTGTGTTTGGGCACCAGTCTGGGTAGTTCTAGACATGCGGATAAGATATGATGTTAGCGAACTCGTAGAGGTTTGAGTTCGAATATACTGTTAAGTCCGGGTTCGTTCCCGGAATTCCCAGATTTTCCGGAATGTGGAGAAAGCAGGGTTGGTGGGAATTCCTGAGGGGGTCGGAGGGGGAAGGAACTTTGGCTTCAGCTGATGTGCTGTGCCGCTGTATGAGTTTGGTTCCTTGATTTCGGAGTGGAGGGTCAGAGGTAGAGATCAATCCTAAGATCAACTTAGGGACCGGGGAAGTTCAGAGGGGATCAGGAAAGAACAGGATAACTAAATCCTGTTCTTTCCTGATCCCCTCTGAACTTCCGCGGTCCTTAAGTTGATCTTAGGATTGACCTCTATCTCTGACCCTCCACTCCGAAATCAAGGAACAGAACTTGTACAGGGGTGCAGCACATAAGCTGAAGCCAACGTTCCTTACCACTCCAACCCCCCTCAGGAATTCCCGCCAACCCTGCTTTCTCCGCACTCCAGACAATCCGGGAATTCTGGGAACGAACCCAGACTTAACACCCTCAAGGGAAGGACGAAGTCGATCAACTCGTGACATGGTGGAACTGGTAAATATTCCCTAATATCATTCATCCCAGCACTAATGTATGCACAGCCAAGTGTTTCCTCTCTATTCTGAGGTGGAGCACCTTCCAACAAAAAACAGTGTATTGGCGAGGATTCGCCAAAAATGTATAGAGTGTAGAGAGAGAGGCTGCTGCAATTAGTGAAATAGCTTATTTTCTGTACCAGTGCACAAGCAATTGTTGCCCCATACAATCACATTTGTGCATATCAATTCAAATTGAGATGTCACTTTCATTTCTTCAGTCTGCCCTATTGATAACACCATACATATTCTTGGGCCATCTATGGCTGGTGGCAAGCTCTTCCCATTCAATGAATTCTGGAGCTCCTGGGACATACCTGCAAGAGTAGTGCTGTGTACAAGACATAGCATCCTGACTCTGTAGGTCACCTATATCCAGCAGTGAGCTCTTTTCAGTCAGTAGCAACTTGACAGGTTGGGACACACCTGAAAAATGGTGCATTGTACAAGGAGTGGTATCCAGGCTTTTTGGAACGACTATACCCGGTAGTGTATTCTTTTCACTCAATAGCGATTTGACATGTCCGGGATGTGCCTCAAATAACAATGTGTGTGTACAAGACATAGTGTCCTGATGCTGTAGGTCACCTATACCTGGCAGTGAGCTCTTGTCAGTTGGTAGCAACTCAACGCATCTTGGACATGTCTCGCAAAGCGATGCATTGTACAAGAAGCAGCATCCGGCCTTTCGAACCGCCTATACCCAGTAGTGGGTTCTTGTCACTTGATAGCGAGTTGACGTGTCCGGGATGTATCTCAAATAATGACATGTTGTATAATAAATAGCATCTTGTCAAGTCCGGGTTCAATCCCAGAATTCTCAGATAGCCCGGAGTGCGGAGAAGGCAGAGTTTGGCGGGAATCCCTGAGGGGGGTCGGAGTTGTAAGGAACTTTGGCTTCAGCTTATGTGCTGCGCCCCTGTATGAGTTCTGTTCCTTGATTTTGGAGCGGAGGGTTAGAGATCAATCCTAAGGTCAACTTAAGGACTGAGGAGGTTCAGAGTGAAGTGGATCAGGAAAGAACGGGATTTAGTTGATATTCAAACTAAGGAAATATCAGAGAGTACAAGCAGGTTTATATACTGAAGAGTCCAGAAGATATAAAGATGTTAAAGTATGTTGGACGAATCAGAGTTTCGGGTTTCCAGAAGGAAGGAATGAATCAGAATGGCATCAGAATGGTAGAATAATGACTGAAGACAATGGCACAATAATTGTGAGGCAAGGGGAAAGGGAATTATTGATAGGAACTGTAAATGTCAAGAAGTGTCAAAGGAAAGAGACACACGTCAAGAGATAGCTGAGATAGGAATGCAAAAGTCCAGGATGGGAATGCAAAAGTCCGGGACGGGAAGTACAGGGTTTGGAATGTCTGATGAAAGAGAAATCTTCTAAGGTAAAGTCCGAGGCTCGGGGTCACTCCATTTTTTCTATCTCGATAAAAAATCCATGAAATCATTTAGTTTAACCTCATAGAGTATTTTGATATAGAATAGATGAGATGTGTTTAAACAGTAAATAAATTGTGAGTGGAATTATGATGTTGTGCAGACTGTCCAACTATCAGGGTGTCCAACTATGTGGTCTGCGATAGTATGGACAGCCTGGGCGAAAAGCTCGCGATATCTACGGATAATCACTAGCTCACATACAAGGAAAGCCAGATATACTCAAATTCCGCCGTTACGTACGTCCACGTACTGATGAGCGAAATAGCAGGGATCTAGTCGGAACAGCGCACAGGTCTGAGCGGGGGCAACCGATCTATCGTGGCAGCTTGGCTACGGTCAGCATCACGGTGCCACGGTATAAAAGCAGCCATGCTAAAACACGACTTGCTTGTTAGTTTTCCTCCTTTGCAGAAAACGTCCCTGTGTGGTATGCGCTTCACTCTCGCAACGTTTGTCACTGCCCTACCTCTCTTCATCGCTGCAGTTCCCCAGCCTGCCAAACAGGGGGGCACAGCAATCCCCCTCTTCAAGCGCTCGTCACTACTCAATTCCGATAATAGCGTCAACGTCGATCCACTCAAGTCCCATGTTGCTTCAACCAGGGCGTGCGTACCCATCTGCTTGACCTCCGCATTTTCCTGGCTGTTGACTTGAACATGCAGTAAGATTCTACGTGGCCTTGATAATTATGAGAAGAACACCGGTACCTTGTATCCGTATGCTGTGAAAGGCGCTCGCAAGCGCGCAACTGGCGCGGTCCCCTTAGCGGACCTCGTCGAGGACTGGTTCGGCATTATTGAAATTGGCACACCTGCCGTCCCCTACAAGGGTACGCTTGCGCTAGCCTTGCAACGAATGTGCAGCTCACTCTCTCTAACAGTTATGTTTGATACTGGCTCGAGGCACGTATCTGTCGTGTGGCGCATGTATGATGTGAACCTCTCACTGAACTTGATTACAGCGACGTTATTTTGCCAGGTCCTGACTGCGGCCGGAGCTGTGATGGCCACAGCAGATACGTACCCCGCGATTCTTCTACTTCCCTCGACATGGACAAGACCTTCGACTTTACATACATGGACGGTGACAGAGTTTTTGGAAATTTGTACAACGATACTATTTTGCTCGCCGAACTCAGGGTACGTTTGGTGGTCTTTTTCCGCGTATTCAATTCTGACGTTTGAGCAGGCTGTTGAGCAAACCATGGGTGCGGCGTCGGTGTACCCTGTTGGCATGCAATTTTCTAGGACCCTCGCGGATGGTTTGATAGGATTGGCTTTTCAAGAAGTCTCTGCATATAATGAGAGGCCTGTCTTCCATACTCTCATCTCTGATGGTCAGATAGACGAGCCTGTGTTTGCAATAAGTCTCGCAGCCCCCGGGCCAGAGCTATACCTCGGTGGTACCAACCCGGACATGTACACTGGCGACTTCACCTACACTCCGGTCATCGTACCCGTAAGTCATCCACCTAAATTTCCTCAACGGTGATTGATACAGTACATACAGGGATTCTGGTTGATTAGCATAGACCGCATAGTGGCCAACGGAGAGACTGTGTTGGACGATGTAGACTGCGTCATTGACACCGGCACAGACCTCATCTGGGGTCACCATTGGCACGTGAGGACCATTTACCGAGCCGTTGGCGGTACTGATGCGTCTGACACTTTGTACGGCGGCTACTACACCTGTATGTTCCCAGCCTACTTCATCTCCGGCGCTTTATTAATGCCCCCGTAGTCCCTTGTGATGAAGTTCCCGACATCCGCTTCGCCTTCGGTGACACATCCTTCCCCATCTCCATCAACACCGGAGCCACCTTCCCTGGCTCAGAAGACTGCGTTGGCGCCATCGTTGGAGCGGATCTTGGTGAATGTGAGTGTCTGATTTGCTCGCTTTGAAAAATGACGTGTTAAAGATAATGAACGCTAAGTGAATTGGATTGTCGGAAGCACTTTCCTCCGTAATGTTTACACTGCTTTCGATGTTGGTAATATGCGTGTTGGGTTTGCTGCCATTCCCTAGGCCAGCCACGTTCTTATGGAATCTCGACGATCATATGTTTCTTACCGTGGTCATCAGGAAAATGACATCGCACTTACCCAACATTATTTGTACTTTCCAAACTTTTAACGCCATGGCCGACATCGCCACTTCCCAAAAAAAGTACTCAAGGGAAGTAAGGATTGAAAAGTGCGGATTTAGCATACTTTGTGTGAAAAAGTCATAGTCCTGCGGTGGCGGTCGAGCAAGCACATTCCAATTCAACAAGCACACCACAAGTAAATTTACAAAATTATTATCTGAACTTATTTTGTCTTAATGTGCTTCAGGTTCATAGCAGGATTCATAAGCCGCAAAGTTCAGCAAGACCGAGAAGTAGCTGGCTTAAATGTGGTGCTACTTGATCTTGTGGGGCTTAATGGCTTGTAATTCTGAGGCACCTTGCAGAAAGACAACTAAGATTACAAAGATGGCCGAGCCACTGTAGTATATAAAAGACTGTTATTAAACGGCAGGTAAAACAAATGGGGTATAAGCAGAAATGGTGACATGGTGAGTGGTTTTCAGAGTGAAGCAGAGACTTCGGAGGATAGAATAGGATTTAGTCAATATTTGAACTAAGTAAATATTATAGAGTAAAGGCAGGTTTATATACTGAAGAGTCCGGAACATATAAAACTGCTAAAGTATATCAGATGAATCAGGGTCTTGGGTTTCTGGAGTATAGTAAGAGGATGAATTGGGATGGTGTCAGAATGATGGAATGATAACTGAGGACGATGGTGCAATCATTGTGAAGCAAGGGGAAAGGGGAATATTGATAGGAACTGTAAATGTCAAAGGAAAGGAATATATGTCAAGAGATAGCCAAGATAGGAGTACAAAAGTCCAGGACGGGAATATAAAAGTCCAGGATGGGAAATACGGGATTTGGGATATCAGGTAAAGGGGAAAATCTTCTAAGGTAAAGTCTGGGGTTCAGGGTTTGATCATAAGGGGCCAGAAGTGTGTTGTATGGGTAGGCAGAGTTTTGGGATGTGACAAAAACTATCAATATCAGTTGGACATAGAAACATTTGTAGACAACAACTGACAACTCCATGGTAGCTGGAAATATTCTTGGACCATCATCATGGATGGAAAGTTCAAGGCCAAGCATATGCATGACAAGAAGCCAGATAATCAGGTATGTCTCATGGATGGCCAGGGCTACATGGTGGGTCAGGAAAAGTACCATGACTACTTGAAGGATGCAAAAGACTCTCCAGAGGTAGGACCAAGGACTGAGCCCAAAGTCCTGAAGTGCTGACTTACTAACGGCAGAGGTTGGACTGTAATAACCATTGGGCAGTGAACCAGGCCAATGCCCATAGGCATAAGTTAGAAGCTGTTAAGTCCGGGTTCTTTCCCAGAATTCCCGGATTGTCCGGAGTGCAGAGAAAGTGGGGTTGGTGGGAATTCCTGAGGGGGTCGGAGGGGTAAGGAACTTCGGCTTCAGCTTATGTGCTGCGCCCCTGTATGAGTTCAGTTCCTTGATTTTGGAGTGGAGGGTCAGAGGTAGAGATCAATCCTAAGATCAACTTAGGGACCAGGGAAGTTCAGAGGGGATCAGGAAAGAACGGGATTTAGTTGATATTCAAACTAAGGAAATATCAGAGAGTACACGTGGGTTTATATACTGAAGAGTCTGGAAGATACAAAGATGTTAAAGTACTATCGGACAAATCGGAGTTTTGGGTTTCCGGAAGAAAGGGAGGAATAAATTGGAATGGCATCAGAATGGTAGAATAATGACTGAAGGCAATGGCACAATAATTGCGAAGCAAGGGGGAAGGGAATTATCAATAGGAACTGTAAATGTCAAGGAGTGTCAAAGGAGAGTGACATATGTCAAGAGATAACCGAGATAGGAATATGAAAGTCTGGGACGGGAATACAAAAGTCCGGGATGGGAATGTGGAAAGTCCGGGACGGGGAGTACGGGGTTCGGAATGTCCAATGAAAGAGAAATCGTCTAAGGTAAAGTACAAGGGCCGGGATTCAGGATTTGGTCATAGGGGTTCGGAATTGGGCCAGATGGGTTAGGGAAGTTTCGGAATGTGACAGAAGCCACTGGAATTGGGGGGTGTGCATGTGCCCAGCATGGATGTTTTATTCCACATTCCCTTGTAGACTTTCAAAAATGAGAAAGGTACAGCATGCCTGAACTGGTCTGGCCAACCACCCACTGACCCCATGTCAAAGACAGGTGAACATGGACTATGCACTGAGCCATGCTCTTGGACACAACATGGCAGGGATCCAAAGGGTCCTCACATTCTATGA
>MU127439.1:225248-310921 GCA_014904945.1 Gyrodon lividus
AGGGAAGAATATAAAGTGTAGTAATAGATGCAGTAAATGGAAAGTTAAAAAGGCTAAGCAAACACAAGGGTTGTGTGGTCACAGTTCCGGTGCTTCCGCTTCCGGAAGGAGCGCAAGAATTTCGGAAGCAGTCTCGGAACATAGTGGTTCCAGCTGGAAGCATTTGAACTTATGTTGATGTGGTTCCGAGACCGGAAGGCTGGAACCATCTGGTACTTAGGGTTGAATACTGACAGTGTTCTATCTCAATACCCAAGTATTTCGTCACCGGCCCCAGGTCACTCAAGCCAAAATGGTCAGCTATCTGTTTCTTCACCCAGTTGAGGAACTTCCAATTGTTGGATCCAGCAAGACCATTGTCAACGTGCCAGGCAATGATGCGGATGACATGTACCCCGTCGGATGTGACATGATCATAAATGAAAATGGAATAGTCAGCATCACAATGAAGAAAACCCAGCTGGATTAAGACTGCATGCAGTAACTCGTACCAATCAAAAGCAGCCTGCTTGAGGCTGTAGAGAGAGGAGAGGAGATGTGCAACCAGAAGTGCACCCACAGGGCTGAACTGTTCAAAACCAGGGGGCTGACGCATGTATACATCCTCATGCAGCTTCCCCCAGAGGAACGCATGCTTGGCATCGAAACAGTCGAGCTCCCAGTCAAGCTGTGCAGACAGAGCACAGAGGATGCGGATTGACACCAACTTGGCCACTGGTGCAAAAGTCTTGCCAAAATCAACACTGGGAACTTGAGAGAAACCCTGTGTGACAAGACGGGCCTTGTGCTTGGGCCCTCCCTTGAGATCCTCCTTGAACTCAAGCACCCAACAACAGCCAATGACCTTCTGACCAGGAGGAAGGGGAACGAGCATGTAAACATTCATCTCCGACATGAGGTTCATCTCCTTATGCATAGCTGCAAGCCATTGATCACTATTGGGCCAACACATAGCTTTGTGGTAGGTGTTCGGGGGAAACTTGAGGTCATAGGATGGCAACAGAGGATTGCGGTGTGTGTCAGAACGAATGGTAAGATGAGCCTGCTCACAGACAATCAAGTTCATGACAGGCCTTGGGAAACTGATTTCCTCCTTGTCTTCAGGCAATTCTGCAGCAACCATATCCTCAGGCTTGTCGACTGTTTCAAGCAGCACCCCAAGGGAGTGTGCCAGATGCAGCTCATGTTGATGCTAGCCTTGCATGAGTGTGGGCCCAGCTTCACCTGCAATTCGGGTGGAATGCATGCAAAGCACCTCGCACTGACCATGCGTAAGTGAGACAGATTTGGCTGTACCCTGTGCTGCATCTCATAGGGCATCTTTCCAGGAGGGAGCACACAAGACTCCATACGGTTGAATAGATACCCCACTGTCAGCACAGCCTCCCCCCACAACGTACGAGGCAGATGTGCATGCTCCAGCATGGCATACAGGCAGCCCTCCAGGGTGCAGATAACATGCTCAGCCTTCCTGTTCTGTGGGTGGGCATAAGGCACTGCCAGCTGCCACCAAAGCAGCAGAGAAGGCATCGCCGATGAACTCCACACCATTGTCAGAGCAAAACATGCATGTACGAAGGCCTGATGCATTCTCCCAGTGCAGACACATGCCAGTCTAGGCTTCTAAAGCCTGGTCCTTAGTTGCCAGGAGCTGGACATCAAGGCAGTGGGTGTGATCATCCAGAAAGACAATGAAGAACCACTTGCCATAAGGTGTCTCCACAAGGAAAGGGCCATACAGGTCAGAATGCACAAGGTCCAAGAAGCAAGTTGTGGGTGGGGAGGTGGAAGGAGGGTGAGGCTTCTGAGGGTGCTTTGCTATGACACAGGCTTTGCACTTGTCCAGGGGGGCAGTGGAGTTAAGTGTTGCACCTGAGGAGAACAGTTCTAGCCACTTAACTGACTCACCACCAATATGACCCAAATGCACATGTCAGAGGTTAAGCGTGAGAGGAACCATGGTGTTATGGTAGAACCATTTTAGCCCCTTTTCTTTCCCTCTTCACATGACTCTGTACCATCACATGACCCCTTTCCTCTTTTGACTCTTTGTATGACCAGTGACTCCAGGCAAAGTCCCTGGCCTTATCTTTCTTCTGTCATATTCTATGACCTTCCACCCAATGGCATTTATCCCTCTTATCCTTAGTTACCTTTCTTGGACTGTTCCTACTTTGGATACCTTGGTCCATGCATCATTCCCTGTAGTATAAAGACCTGTAGTCTACTTTGTTACAACCCAAGTTAGATCTACGCAATACATAGCTTAACAAGATATCTCTTGGTCTGAGAACTTGCTTCACCAATTGGCCTATAGTCTGCCAGTAAAGACTTCTGGTAGATTTTGTCCTGCTCGACAACAGGACTCATTGGTGTTATCTGATCAAGTGACATATGTCAAGAGATAACCAAGATAGGAATAAAAACGTCCAGGATGGGAATGCAGAAGTTTTAAGTCCGGGTTCGTTCCCGGAATTCCCAGATTGTCCGGAGTGCGGAGAAGGCGGGTTTTGCGGGAATTCCTGAGGGGGGTCGGAGGGGTAAGGAACTGCGGCTTCAGCTTATGTGCTGTGCCCCTGTACGAGTTCTGTTCCTTAATTTATGAGTGGAGGGTCGGAGGCTGGTCCTAAGGTCAACTTAACGACTTAGAGAATCAGAAGGGAGAGGATCAGGAAGGAACAGGATTTAGTTGATATTTGAACTAAGGAAATATCAGAGAGTACACGCAGGTTTATATTCTGAAGAGTCCGGAAGATATAAAGATGTTAAAGTATGTCGGACGAATCAGAGTTTCGGGTTTCCGGAAGAAAGGAAGGAATGAATTGGAATGGCGTCAGAATGGGAGAATAATGACTGAAGGCAATGGCACAATAATTGTGAAGCAAGGGGGAAGGGAATTATCGATAGGAACTGTAAATGTCAAGAAGTGTCAAAGGAGACTGACATATGTCAAGAGATAGGAATACAAAAGTCCGGGACGGGGATACAAAAGTCCGGGATGGGAATGCGGAAAGTCCAGGACGGGAAGTACGGGGTTTGGAATGTCTGATGAAAGAGAAATCTTCTAAGGCCAAGTCCAAGGCTCGGGATTCAGGATTTGATCATAGGGGTTTGGAATTGGGCCAGATGGGTTAGGGAAGTTTCGGGATGTGACAGTATCCGGAATTGGGCCAGATGGGTTAGGAGAGTTTCGGGATGTGACAGAAGCCTACTCTGAGGCCACAGCAGATAAAGGATGGGGAAAGTGGACTGACTTTGTCAAAAGCTTCAAAACCACTTTTGCAGTCTCTGATGTCAAAGGGACTGCACTTGCCAAACTCACTTCTCTGACCCAATGCCACTTTGGCTCCCTCGAGAAGTTCAACGCCAAATTCCGCCTCCTGAAAAGCCGATCAGGTGTGACAGATGAGTCCACCCTCATCTCCTGGTACACCAACAGTCTTGAGAGAAATCTCTTGACCCGAATTCTGAACATGGACACCATCCCTGACACCATCAACAAGTGGATTGCTAAAGCTGAGCACTTCCACATACAGAACCAGCACATCAAGCCGCTACAAAACCGATCCACCTACTCCCGACCCCTTCCTTCCTTGACTTCCACCCCCAATCCCAATGCTATGGATGTTGACTCTGTTCGACTCACGTGTGTAAAGCAGGCTGAGTATGTGAAGAAAGGATTGTGCTTCATCTGCGGAAAACAAGGACACCACTCCACCGACCACAAGAACAGTTGTCTTCCTCAGAAACCTTCCTCCCCTCGACCAACTCCTATCAAGATGGTAGAAATCCTTGCCAAGACACCGTCCTCTGTAGAGAAGTTCATCTCCAAACTCCAGAAGAACAACATCTCTGAAGCTGAGATGTTGGACGTCCTCAAAGTCTGCTTTGAAAACCCCAAGCAAGACGCTCCCGACACCCTCCCCATTGCCAAAATCAGATTAGATGGGCAGGATTTGTAGAAAGGAGAACTGAATTGATGTGGACCTCTCCTAGAACGACACCCATAATAGTAGCTGAGCCAACTTCTAAATTAATGCACATTCCAACTGCCATTTTTGCTACTAAGACAGGAAAAATCATCGACACCCGAGCCCTTCTTGACTGTGGAGCAGCTGCCTCCATCATTGACCAACACTTCGCCCTCAAAAACCAATTCCCTATGAAACAACTCCCCATTGCATTAAAACCCTACAATGCGGACAGATCTCCAAACGTAGCTGGACTAATGAAATTTTCCACTACTCTCACTCTCCGCATTGGTAACAATGAAATGGAACAAGAACTATATGTGACGAACTGCAGAAAAGAAAACATCATCCTGGGTCTCCCTTGGCTGTGCCAACACAACCCAAATGTTGACTGGGAAGCCAGAACCCTCTCTTTCCCTGATAAGCAGATTCTGCCCCAACATGACACCCCCGATGCCATCACCCAACGATTCCTTCTCCGGTATCTCGAACTCGACCCCAAAACATGTCTTGCCAAGAAATTGAAAAAGAAGATCGACTCAATGACCTACATATCTGAACTCTCACACAATAAAGAACGCCTACCCCCTTCCTTTAGTCTCTGACCTCGTCGACAAATTGAAAGGATCGAAGATTTTTACAAAGATGGATATCAGATGGGGCTACAACAACATCCAGATCAAGCTAACCGACTAATGGAAGGCTGCTTTCATCACGCCCTTCAGTCTCTTCGAACCGAATGTCATGTTCTTTGGACATTGCAACTCACCCCTGACATTCCAGGCATTTATGAACCATGTCTTTGCTGACTTTATTGCAGAAGGGTGGCTCATTATCTACATGGATGATATCCTTATCCACTCCTCCAATGCCACTCTCCATCGAGAACGGACCCTAAAAGTCCTCTGACAACTGAAGGAAAACAACCTATATCTGAAACTATAAAAGTGCAAATTTGCCACCGACAAAGTCGATTTCCTTGGCCTGATTATCCGTGAAGGAGCAGTGAATATGGACCCTATCAAGCTAGATGCAATCGCCAAATGGCAAACCCCAACTTGCATCAAACAAGTCCGCTCTTTCCTCGGATTCTGCAACTTCTACCGACAATTCATTCCCTCCTTCTCGACAATAGCTAAACCCCTCACTGATTTGACCCGAAAATCCTCCACATGGGACTGGTCTCCTGACTGTGAGGCTGCCTTCCGGCGCCTCCAACACCTTTATATGCAACGGCACATATTGACCATGCCTGACGTCAAAAAGCCATTCTTCATCATGACTGATGCCTCCCTCCATGCCACTGGAGGAGTTTTAATGCAAGATGTCAATGGTGACCTCCATCCCTGCACGTACCTCTCTGAGACCTTCTCCCCCGCCGAACAAAATTACGATATTTATGACTGTGAACTTCTCGCCGTCATCTGCACTCTGACCTCCTGGAGACATTATCCCCAAGGAACTGCTCACCCTGTAATGGTCCTGACAGACCACAAAAACCTGATGTATTTCCACTCCCCTCAAAAGTTATCCCGCCATCAAGCGTGCTGGATGTTGACCCTTTCTGATTATGATTTGGTATTCCAACACACCCCTGGAACTCAAATGGCACCCGCCAACACACTATCCCGTGTGAACTGCCCTGACACCTCTTCTGACAACCAAGACATCACCCTTCTCCCTGAAGGGCTCTCTGTGAACACCATTGACCATGAATTGGTCAACAAAATTAAAGCCTCCACCCCCGACGACCCTCTGGTCTTGACTGCTACCTGAGCCATGGAAATCAGCAAATCCCTCTTTCCTTGCACTTCTCCCTCTGATTGGGACTATGGCGGCACTAATCTGTTCTTTAAACACCGCCTGTACATCCCTGCCAACCATTGCACCCAGATTGTGCGCTTAGTCCACAAATCCACCTCCGCTGGACACCCCGGCATCACACAAACCACTGCCCTTGTCTCACGTGACTTCTGGTGGCTGGGCCGATCCACATTTGTTTGAAAGTTTGTCCAAGGCTGTGCCACATGCCAGTCTATGAAAGTCAACACCCACCCGACTGTCCCGGCCCTGTCTCCGATACCTTCCTCATGCACCCATCCCTTTCAGCAGGTCTCCGTTGACCTAATCACTGATCTCCCTATCTCTGATGGCTTTGATTCTTTAATGGTTGTGGTAGACCATGGGCTTACTAAGGGGGTAATTCTATCTCCTTGTCACAAAACAATTGATGTGGCAGGAGTAGCGAACCTTTTCTATGAAACATCTTCACTAGATTTGGACTAGATGACAAATTGATCTCCGATTGTGGACCCCAATTCACCTCTGCCTTCGCCAAAGAACTCAGACAACTCCGTGATTACAATGTTTCTCTCTCTGCCTACCACCCCCAATCTGATTGAGAGACTGAACGAGTCAACCAGGAGGTCGAAACTTACCTCCAGATATTCTGCAATGGACAACCCAATGAATGGGCATGACTCCTCCCTACTGCAGAATTTGCCCACAATTTGCTAGAACACTCTGTCACAAAGAAGTCCCCTTTTTCCTTGATCCTTGGATAGGAACCATGCTCCTATCCTTCCATCTCACAGAAGTCCCCTCTACCTTTGATTAAAGAACACCTTACCTCCCTTGCTGATGCCCAAGAAGAAGCCCTAGACTGTCACATCCAAAAACTTCCCTAACCCATCCAGCCTTATTCCGAACCCCTATGACCAATTCCCGAATCCCGGCCCTCGGACTTTACCTTAGACAATTTCGCTTTCATTGGACATTCCAAACCACATACTTCCCATCGCAGACTTTCATATTCCTATCTCGGTTATCTCTTGACATATGTCACTTTCCTTTGACACTTCTTGACATCTACAGTTCCTAGCAATAATTCCCTTTCCCCTTGCTTCTGTCACATCCCGAAACTTCCCTAACCAATCTGGCCCAATCCTGAACCCCTATGACCAAATCCCAAATCCTGGCCCTCGGACTTTACCTTAGACAATTTCTCTTTCATCAGACATTCCGAACCCCGTACTTCCCGTCCTGGACTTTCTGCATTCCCATCCCGGACTTTTGTATTCCTGTCCCGGACTTTTGTATCCCTATCTCAGTTATTGCTTGACATATGTCACTCTCCTTTGACACTTCTTGACATTCACAGTTCCTATTGATAATTCCCTTCCCCCTTGCTTCGCAATGATTGCGCCATTGCCTTCAGTCATCATTCTACCATTCTGACGCCATTCTGATTCATTCCTTCCTTTCCTCCGAAAACCCGAAACTCTGATTTGCCCGATAGTACTTTAACATCTTTATATCTTCTGGACTCTTCAGTATATAAACCCGCGTGTACTCTCTGATATTTCCTCAGTTCAAATATCAACTAAATCCTGTTCCTTCCTGATCCTCTCCCTTCCGATCCTCTAAGTCCTTAAGTTGACCTTAGGACCAACCTCCGACCCTCCGCTCTTAAATTAAGGAACCGAACTCGTACAGGGGCGCAGCACATAAGCTGAAGCCGCAGTTCCTTACCCCTCCAACCCCTCTCAGGAATTCCCGCAAAACCCCGCCCCCTCTGCAACTCCGGATTATCCGGGAATTCCGGGAAAGAACCCCCACTTGACAATATATTCGAACTCAAACCTCTACGAGTTTGCTAACATCATATCTTATCCGCATGTCTAGAACTATCCAGACTTGTTCCCAAACACGCAGTATGCAAAGCATTGATGCAGCTCAGTTGGAGGCAGCCCGGGAAGACGCCCTGCACTCCCTGATGACCTTGCGTCGAGGCCCCAATGTCGCCGAACAATTCCGAAGCTTCTCCGCCTCTCAGGCCAGACCTCCGTCGCAAATTGTCTCCACCCCTACTCCCGCAGGTTGTCACCCCTCTGGGGGCGCCCCGGACCCCTCTGATGATGGGAACAGCGGCGGCAATGATCCCAAACCCTCTGATGACAACAATCCCTTCAACGACAACACCAATAATGCAATCCCGCCTAACCCTATCATGGCGCTTGCAAACGCAGTCCGTGGCCTCGCTGAGTTATTGCGCCACGACGGCGAATCTGAAAACTCCTCATCTCCACGTACAAAGGTGTGGGAACCCGACACCTTTGACGGGACCAACCCTTGCAAGCTGCGGGCCTTCTTGGTCCAATGCGAGCTGAACTTCCAGGATTGCCCCCACGCGTTCCGGGCTGACCGCGCGAAAGTCACCTTCACTCAGTCTTACCTAAAAGGTATGGCCCTCAAATGGTTTGAGCCTGACCTCCTCCAGATGGACAATCCGGACTGGACGGACAACTATCGGGAATTTGTCCTCGACCTCCAGACCAACTTCGGCCCCCATGACCCCATCGGTGATGCCGAGCACCAACTTGACCACCTATCCATGAAAGACTCCCAGCATATCAACAAATACGTGGTAGAATTCAATCACCTAGCCTCCCAGGTCCGGGGTTATGGCAAAGGAGCCCTCCAACACCACTTCTACAACGGACTTCCGGACCGCATCAAAGACAAGCAATCCCGCATCGGAAAACCGCGTTCCCTAGGAGAGCTCCAGACTCTCTCCCAGACTATCGATGGAAGATACTGGGAATGCAAATCCGAGGTCGCTCGCCAAGTCCGACCCTCCACTTCCAAAAGTACTCTGATCTCCGAAACCCACCACTGCGTCCTCATTGGCAAAGTCCTCCACCCCTAAACCTGCATGCGACCTCTCCAGTAAACTCAGGAAGGACGGACGCGTCACCTCCAAGGAACGTAAACGCCGCTTTGACCTCAAGCTGTGCATGTTCTGCGGAGCCGCCGGACATGTAGCTAAGGATTGCCAGAAGTCCACTTCCCGCGCATCCAAGGCCCGTGCAGCGACAACCTCCTCTGCTCCAGAAGCCAAACCGGAGGCCTCCACCCTTGAGGCAAAACATTAGGGCGCAGCCTTCCGGACTCCGCACAGGAAGGAGGCTGCGTTGAATCCCACCATGCACTTATGGAGACCCGTCTCAACGCGTCTGCTCTTTATGATCCCAAGGCCCTTATGCCTCTTGTTTCCCTTTCCGAATTTTCCGAATTTTCTGCTTTCCCCGCTTTGTTAGACTGTGGTTCTACTGACTGTTTCATTGATGCTACTTTCGTTGACAAGCACCATTTTCCGACATACTCCATTCCTCCTATTTCTTTGAAACTTTTTGATGGTACTTCCAATTCTACAATTACCCGTGCTATTGACCTTTCCGTTCATTTCCCTTCTGGCTTTGTCACCTTCGATACATATTATGTTACTCTGTTGGATGTCTCTTGTTCCCTTGTTCTAGGACACAACTGGCTCACCCACTACAATCCGTTGATTGACTGGGTACTGGGCAGTATCACGTTCCGAACACTGGCTCAAGACCTGCCAATGCCCCCGACGTCACCTCCGAAGATTCCGGGCCCCGGTCCCCTATCTCACTCCGACACTCCCGACAAGCCGCCTCGCAAAGCCCCTCACATCTCGTTTATCAATGCTGCCGCCTTTGTGCGCGCATGCAAACTCAATGGCTCCGAGCAGTTCAGCATTCACCTCCGTCCCCAGGACTCCAAACTCCGTTCCATATCCCGGAACTCTGGGATTTCCGAAAGCCCCGAAGAAGTCAACCTTTCCTCCGTCCCTCTGGACTATCATCATTTCCCCGATGTCTTCAGTAAGCGCAAGGCTGAAACCCTTCCGCCCCACAGGGAATTCGGTCTCAAGATTGAATTAGAGGAGGGTGCTTCCCCCCCTCTTGGGACTGTTTACCCAGTTTCCGCTACAGAACTCGAGTCCCTCCGGGATTTCATAGACGAACACCTCAACTACGGCTTCATCCACCAGTTCAATTCCGCCCACGGCGCTCCCGTCCTCTTTGTCCGCAAGAAGGACGGATCCCTCCACCTCTGTGTCGATTTCCGAGGTCTCAACAAAATCACAAAGAAAGACCGCTATCCACTGCCCCTGATCTCCGACCTCTTTGATTCCCCTAGCCACGCCAAGGTATATACAAAGATCAACCTCCGTCATGCACACCACCTTGTCCGCATCGCTCCTGGAGACGAATGGAAAACCGCCTTCCGGACTCGCTATGGCTCGTACGAGTGGCTGGTGATGCCCCGGCAGCCTTCCAGCGGTTCGTCAATAGCATCTTCGCAGACCTTCTAGACGTCTGTGTCGTGGTTGACCTCGACGACATCCTCATCTATTCCAATGACAGGGCTTCTCACAAAGAACATGTCCAGGAAGTCCTCCGGCGTCTCCGGAAACACGGACTCTATGCCAAACCGGAAAAATGTGAGTGGCACTTGGACTCCGTCGAATACCTGGGCTATCGTCTCTCTCCCCAGGGGCTTACCATGTCCCCAGAGAAAGTCCAGGCAGTCCGAGATTGGCCTGAACCCCGGAAGGTCAAGGACATCCAGTGCTTCCTCAGGTTTGCCAACTTCTATCATCATTTCATCTTCAACTACTCCGATATCGCTGTTCCACTCACCCGACTCACTCGGAGAAACACCCCTTGGAACTTCGACGACTCCTGCCGCTCCGCCTTCACCCAACTCAAGGATGCTTTCACCCAAGCCCCTATCCTTACTCACTGGATTCTGGACTGCCCTGTCACGGTCGAGACCGACACTTCGAACTATGCTATCGCGGGAATCCTGTCGGTCCGGTGTCCGGACGAGGAATTCCCGAAGCTTTCCTGACCCTCAATGATTGCATCTTTGTCCCGGAAGCAAAGGACCTCCGTCTTTGCATTCTCCGGTACAAGCATGACCACCCCCTATCTGGACATTTCGGGCAAAACAGGACATTAGAGCTTGTCCACCGGGAATACACTTGGCCAGGCCTCCGCACCTTTGTCAAGGACTATGTCAGTTCCTGCACTTCCTGCGCCCGTGCTAAAACTCCGAGACACTGCCCCTACGGAATGCTCAAGCAACTCCCAATCCCCGAAAAGCCCTGGAACTCCATTTCCATGGACTTCATCGAACAACTCCCATCCTCTGGCAGATACACCGCAATCCGCGTAGTGATTGACCGCCTTTCCAAACAATCCATATTCATTCCCACTCATGACACTATCGACTCTCTGAGCCTCGCGAGATTATTTCTGCTCCACGTGTTTTCCAAGCATGGAGTTCCCTCCCATATCACCTCTGACCGGGGTTCCGAGTTTGTCTCCCACTTCTTCTGTTCCCTCAGGAAAGCCCTTGACATCCGACTTCACTTCACTTCGGATAACATCCCGAAGGCAACGGGCAAACGGAATGGGCAAACCAGACCCTCGAGCAGTATCTCCGAATCTACTGCAACTACCAACAGGACAATTGGTCGGAACTCCTACCCCTCGCGGAATTCACCTACAATAATGCCCCTAGCGCTACCACAGGAGTATCCCCGTTCTTTGCTAATAAAGGCTACCACCCTAACGTCACGGTCTATCCCGGAAGGGACCTGACCTCATCCCGCGCCCGTGAATATGCAGTTGACCTACAGGAACTCCACGAATTCCTATGCACGGAGATGGCTCATGCTCAGCAATGCTACCAAGGACCCACGGATTCCTGACAATATCCGGCACCGGACTTCCAGATTGGAGACCAAGCGTTCGTCAAGGCGAAGTATTTGCATTCCACTCGCCCTTCCAAGAAACTCTCGGAAAAGAACCTCAGCCCCTATCCCATCATCGCCCAAGCCGGACCCCTGTCCTTCACCCTCTGACTCCCGGACTCCATGCGTGCTGTACATCCCGTTTTCCATGTCTCCCAATTAGAACCTGCAACTCCAAACACCATCCCGAATCGAATCCAACCCCCACCTCCCCCAGTCGAAGTCGACGGAGAACCCGAATATGAAATCTCCGAAATCCTAGACTCCAAAATCGACCGCCGATGCAGGAATTGCCAACTCCTGTACCTGGTAAGGTGGGTGGGTTACGAAGGGACTGATGAAGAAACGTCTTGGATCCTTGCGACCGAGCTCGCTCATGCATTGGAACTTGTCTCGGACTTTCACTCCGCATATCCCAGAAAGTCCGGACCCCGTAGTTCACTCGGATGAGGCCGGAAATACGGTTTTCAATATACAAAAAAAAAAAAAACCATACTATTTGTACAAGAGGAAGGCAATGGGATGCTACGCTACTGCCCCATCCCTGTTCTCCTCACCCTCACCCTCCTCCTCATCCCCATCCTCCCCATCTGTCTCCTGACCTTCCTCCCCATCATCCCTCTCCTTCCCCTTCTACTCCAACGCCCCCCAGCTTCCTCCGGAATCTCCGAATCGGGACCCCTGAGACACCAGGACAGCTGCCAGGCTGTCTGACAGCACCTGCCGGATCCCCAATAGATGGGCCACGACGGCCCCCTGGTATGCCTCGTTGGCCCGCCTCTGGGCCTCGTAGGAGTCCGTCAGGGCCCCGAGTGCATCTCAGCGCTCCTCATCCTCCTCATCCTCCCCTACGCTCTCCTCCCGGACCTCCAGACTTCTCTGCCTCTACCTCTTTTGGTCCTTTCCCCCATGCAGCGACACCACTTCCACGGCCACCTCCTTCCCCGCTCCGACCTCCTGGCATGATGAGTGCGCCTGTGCGCACCTCATGCACATCCGCGATCTCCCGGTTTTCAGGCCCAGACATGGTACCCCCGCCCTCACGCAGGCTGCACAGGGAGTATTTGCCCCAGGCCTTCCCACACTCACCTGCGAAGGCCCCGGCTCGGACCCCCTCAAGGAGCCGCTCACCCCACGCCTCTGTGACTCTTGCGACCCTTGCCGCAACCTTTCGGCTGCGACCCTCGCGACCTCTGCCTCCACTTTCCTCCTCCTCTCGTCCTCCTCCGCCTTTTTCCGCACCTCCTCCTCGAGCCTCCGCCTTGCCTCCTCGCGTTTCTCCGCCTCTCACCGGGCCTTTTTCTCCCTGACCTCCTGGATTCTCTGGGTGGACTCCCGCGCGCGCTCCTTCTCCTCTTGCTGAAGACGGGTGATTTCGTCGTCGGATTGATAGTGAGTAGACATGTTAGGTGGTTGAACTAAACAACAAGCAGTCAATGGTCGCAAGGCACCTCAGATCAATCCCCGCCTTTCGAACTCCGCTATACTTCTATTTCCTATCACGGGCTCCTATCCAGGCACTCAAGGGTTCGTGCCTAAGAGGGGGATACTGTAACATCCCGAAACTTCCCTAACCAATCCGACCCGATTCCGAACCCCTATGACTGAATCCCAAACCCCGGCCCTCATACTTTACCTTAGACAATGTCTCTTTCATCGGACATTCCGAACCCTGTACTTCCCGTCCCGGACTTTCCGCATTCCCGTCCCAGACTTTCGTATTCCCATCCCGGACTTTCATATCCCTATCTCGGTTATTGCTTGACATATGTCACTCTCCTTTGACACTTCTTGACATTTACAGTTCCTATTGATAATTCCCTTCCCCCTTGCTTCGCAATTATTGCGCCATTGCCTTCAGTCATCATTCTACCATTCTGATTCATTCCTTCCTTTCCTCCGGAAACCCAAAACTCCGATTCGCCCGATAGTACCTTAACATCTTTATATCTTCCGGACCCTTCAGTATATAAAGCCGCGTGTACTCTCTGATATTTCCTTAGTTCGAATATCAACTAAATCCTGTTCCTTCCTGATCCTGTTCCTTCCGATTCTCTAAGTCCGTAAGTTGCCCTTAGGACCAGCCTCCGACCCTCTGCTCTTAAATTAAGGAACCGAACTCGTACAGGGGCGCAGCACATAAGCTGAAGCCGCAGTTTCTTACCCCTCCGACCCCCTTCAGGAATTCCCGCAAAACCCCACCTTCTCTGCACCTCCAGACATCCCGGGAATTCTGGGAACAAACCCGGATCTAACAGGATACTCCTGTGGTAGCGCTAGGGGCATTATTGTAGATAAATTCTGTGAGGGGCAGGAGTTCCAACCAATTGTCCTGTTGGTAGTTGCAGTAGATTTGGAGGTACTGCTCAAGGGTCTGGTTCACTCACTCCATTTGCCCGTTGCCTTCAGGATGATATCCCGAAGTGAAGTGAAGTGAAGTCAGATGTCAAGGGCTTTCCCGAGGGAACGGAAGAAGTGGGAGACAAACTCGAAACCCTGGTCAGAGGTGATGTGGGAGGGAACTCCGTGCTTGGAAAACACGTGGAGCAGGAATAGTTTCACGAGGCTCGGAGAGTCAATAGTGTCGTGAGTGGGAATGAATATGGATTGTTTGGAAAGGTGGTTGATGACTACAAGGATTGTGGTATATCCGCTGGAAGATGGAAGTTGTTCAATGAAGTCCATGGAATGGAGTTCAAGTGCTTTTCGGGGATTGGAAGTTGCTTGAGCATTCCGTAGGGGAGGTGTATAGGAGTTTTAGCTCGGGTGCAGGAAGTGCAGGAACTGACATAGTTCTTGACAAAGGTGCAGAGTCCTGGCCAAGTGTATTCCTGGTGGACAAGCTCTAATGTCCTGTTTTGCCTGAAATGTCTGGACAGGGGGTGGTCATGCTTGTATTAGAGGATGCAAAGACAGGGGTCCTTAGCTTCCTGGACAAAGATACGATTGTCGAGTGTCAGGAAACCGTTGGGGTTGACAGCCCACTGGGAGTTCAACAAGTCCAAAAGATGGAGGGAAGCTATGGGGTTGGAGGACAGGGAATCTAGGATGTCCTTGTGAATGTCTTCGATGTCAAGCAGGGACGAGGCCCGGAGGACCAGGGCAAGTAGCATAGTGGCCCGTAGGGACGAGGCAAGCTGTTCCTGAGTGAACACCAGACGGAGGTTGTGGGGATTGACATGAGCATAGTCCTTAGCCCCTCTTTGGGGTAGCTGTCCCAGCATCTAGTGAGGAAGTCAGGCTTAACTCCTATGCGTCCGGGGCGGAAGCAGATGACAAGATTAACTGGGATAGGAATTCCAACCAGCGTGCTTGCCGGCGGGTCAGAACTTTGGAGGAGGAGAAGTATTCCAGATTTTTGTGGTCGGTAATGACATTGATAGCAGTGCCGGAACCTTCAAGATAATGATGCCAATGCCGGAAAGCTGCGTGGATAGCTAGGAGTTCCTTATCATGAGTGTCATAGTTGAGTTCCGGGGCTGTCAGGGTACGGGAGTAGAACGCGACGGGGCGGAATTCCTCATCCGGACACCGGATCAACAGGATTCCCGCAATAGCATAGTCAGAAGCATCGGTTTTGACTGTGATAGGACAGTCCGGAATCCAGTGAGTAAGGATAGGGGCTTGGGTGAAGGCGTCTTTGAGTTGTGTGAAGGTGGAGCAGCAGGAATTGTCGAAGTTCCAGGGGGCATTTTTCCGAGTGAGTCGGGTGGGCGGAACAACAATATCAGAGTAGTTGAAGATGAAACAACGATAGAAGTTGGCAAACCCGAGGAAGGACTGAATGTCCTTGACTTTCCGGGGTTTGGGCCAATCTTGGACTGCCTGGACTTTCTCCAGGGACATAGTCGATCCCTGGGGAGAGAGATGATAGCCCATGTATTTGACGCAGTCCGAGTGCCACTCACATTTCTCCAGTTTGGCATAAAGTCTGTGTTTCCGGAGACGCCGGAGGACTTCCTGGACATGTTCTTTGTGAGAAGCCATGTCATTGGAGTAAATGAGGATGTCGTCGAGGTAGACCACCACGCAGACATCTAGGAGGTCTGCAAAGATGCTATTGACAAAGCACTGTAAGGCCGCATGGGCATTGGTGAGTTCGAAGGGCATCACCAGCCACTTGTACGAGCCGTAGCAAGTCCAGAAGGCGGTTTTCCATTCATCCCCAGGAGCGATGTGGACAAGGTTGTATGAGCGCTGGGGGCAGATTTGGACTGGCAGATGAAGCCATAGTTGAGGTGTTTGTCTATGAATTCCTGGAGGGACTCGAGTTCTGTAGCGGAAACCGGGTAAACAGTCCCGAGAGGAGGGGAAGCACCTTCCTTTCAGTCAATCTTGAGATCAAATTCCCTGTGTGGTGTGAGGGTGTCAGCCTTGCGCTTACTGAAGACACCAGGGAAATCATGATAGTCCAGAGGGACAGAGGACAGATTGACTTCTTCAGGAGTTTCGGAAATTCCAGAGTCCCAGGATATGGAACGGAGGTTGGAGTCCTGGGGACGGAGGTGAATGCTGAACTGCTCAGAACCATTGAGTTTGCACATGCGCACAAAGGCAGCAGCATTGACAAACGAGATGCTTGGAGCTTCGTGAGGCGGCTTGCTGGGAGTGTTGGAGTGAGATAGGGGAATGCAATCTGGAATCTCTGGAGGTGACGTCAGGGGCGTTGGCAAGTCTTGAGCTGGCGTTCAGAAAGTAATACTGCCCAGTACCCAGTCAATCAATGGATTGTAGTGGGTGAGCCAGTTGTGTCCTAGAACAAGGGAACAAGATGAATCCAACAGAGTAACATAAAATGTATCGGAGGTGACAAAGCCAGAAGGGAAACAAACGGCAAGGTCAACAGCACGGGTAATCATAGAATTGGAAGTACCATCAAAAGTTTCAAAAAAATAGGAGGCACAGCATATGTCGGAAAATGATGCTTGTCAACGAAAGTAGTATCAATGAAACAATCAGTAGAACCACAATCTAACAAAGCAGAAAAGTGGAAAATTTTGGAAAAGTCGGGAAGAAAAACAAGAGGCATAAGGGCCTTGGGATCATAAAGAGCGGACACGTTGAGACGGGTCTCTGTAAGTGCATGGTGGGATTCAACGCAGCCTCCTTCCTGTGCAGAGTCCGGAAGGCTGCGCCCTAATTTTTTGCCTCAGGGGTAGAGGCCTCTGGGTTGGCTTCCAGAGCAGGGGAGGTTTTTGCTGTGTGGGCTTCGGATGGGTGGGAAGTGGACTTCTGGCAATCCTTAGCTACATGTCTGGCGGCTCCGCAGAACATGCACAGCTTGAGATCAAAGTGGCATTTGCATTCCTCGGAGGTGAGGTGTCCGTCCTTTCCGAGTTTGCTGGAGAGGTCGGATGTGGGTTTTGGGGTAGGGGTGGAGGACTTTGCCAACGAGGATGCGGAAGTGTTCGATGGAGTGGCGGGTTTCAGAGATGAGGTGGTGGGAGTACTTTTGGAAGTGGAGGACTGGTTTCTGGAGGGTTGCGAGCAACTTTGGACTTGCATTCCCAATATCTCCCATCAATAGTCTGGGAGAGAGTCCAGAGTTCTCCTAGGGAGCACGATTTTCCAATGGGGGAAAGCTCGTCCTTGATGCAATCCGAAAGTCCATTGTAGAAGTGATGTCGGAGGGCTTCCTCGCCATCACCCCGGACCTGGGAGGCTAGGCAATTCAATTCCACCATGTATTTGTCGATGTGCTGGGAGTCTTTCATAAATAGGTGGTCAAGTTGGTGTTTGGCATCACCGACGGGGTCATGGGGGCCAAAGTTGGTCTGGAGCTCGAGGACAAATTCCTGATAATTGTCTGTCCAGTCCGGCCAAAAGTCGGGATCGTCCATCTGGAGGAGGTCGGGCTCGAACCATTTGAGGGCCATACCTTTTAGGTAAGACTGGGTGAAGGTGACTTTTGCGCAATCAGTCCGGAATGTGTGGGGACAGTCCTGGAAGTTCAGCTTGCATTGGACCAGGAAGGCTCGCAGCTTGCGCGGATCAGTCCCGTCAAAGGTGTTGGGTTCCTGCACCTTCCTGCACGGAGATGAGGAGTTTTCAGATTTGTGGACACAGCACGAGAACTCAGCAAGGCTGCGAACTGCATTTGCAAGTGCCATGATAGGGTTAGGTGGGATTGCATTGTTGGGGTTGTCATCATCGGATGGGTTGGGGTCATCACCGCTGCCGTTCCTGTCATCAGAGGGGTCCGGGGCACCCCCGGAGAGGTGACGACCTGCGGGAGTAGGGGTGGAGATGATTTGAGACGGAGGTCTAGTCTGCGAGGCAGAGGTTGATGTACGACAAGCGGAAAAGCTTTGGAATTGTTTGGCAACGACGTCAGAATTGGGCTGGATGGGTTAGGGAAGTTTTGGGATGTGACAGTATCCGGGATTGGGCCGGGATTGGGCCGGACGGGTTAGGAGAGTTTTGGGATGTGACAGTCACTTATCATACAAGTTTTCAGTGTCTATGAACATTGCTACAAAGTAGAATACAAATACACTACATGAATGGCCACTGGTATCTAGAATTTCTGTCAGAGGATTGGATCTCTGCAAGGATGTCCTCAGGGGACCAATGTTCCTGCATCTGCACAATTCTTTCCATGGCCAACCTTATCTTATACATCAGAAAGAGTAAACAACACAATAACCTGACAGTTTATTGGAAATACATTCAAATTGGGCTTATCCACCCATTTTGTAACAATTCCTTACAATGATCCTAAAGCCTCTCAAAATCAGCCTGAGTCTGGGCTGCTGTCACATCCCAATACCTTTCCTACCCATATGACACATTTCTGACCATTTATGATCAAATCACAAACCCTGAACTTCAGACTTTACCTTGGAAGATTTCCACCTTGACCTGATATCCCAAATCCCATATTTCCCATCCTGGACTTTCATACTCCTATCTCGGCTATCTCTTGACATATGTTCCTTTTCTTTGACATCCCTTGACACTTACAGTTCCTATCAATATTTCCCTTCCCCCTGCTTCAAAATTATTATGCCATTGTCCTTAGTTATCATTCCATCATTCTGATACCATTCTGATTCACCCTTACTATACTCCAGAAACCTGAAACCCTGACTCGTCTGATATACTTTAACAGTTTCATATCTTCCAGACTCTTCAGTATATAGACCCGCCTGTACTCTGTGATATTTCCTTAGTTTGAATATCAACTAAATCCTGTTCTATCCTCTGGAGTCTTTGCCTCACTCTGAAACCCCTCTCAGTCCTTAAGTTGACCTTAGGATTGTCTTCTGAACCCCTGCCTCGAAATGAAGGGACAGAGCTTGTACAGGGGTGCAGCACATAAGCTGAAGCCAAATGTCAAGTCCAGGTTCTTTCTCGGAATGTCCGGAGGTGCGGAGAAGGCAGGGTTTTGTGGGAATTCCTGAAGGGGGTCGGAGGGGTAAGGAACTGTGGCTTCAGCTTATGTGCTGCACCCCTGTACGAGTTCGGTTCCTTAATTTAAGAGCAGAGGGTCGGAGGCTGGTCCTAAGGTCAACTTAAGGACTTAGAGAATCGGAAGGGAAGGGATCAGGAAGGAACAGGATTTAGTTGATATTTGAACTGAGGAAATATCAAAGAGTAGACGTGGGTTTGTATACTGAAGAGTCTGGAAGATATAAAGATGTTAAAGTACTATCGGGCGAATCGGAGTTTCGGGTTTCTGGAGGAAAGGAAGGAATGAATCAGAATGGCGTCAGAATGGTAGAATGATGACTGAAGGCAATGGCGCAATAATTGCGAAGCAAGGGGGAAGGGAATTATCAATAGGAACTGTAAATGTCAAAAAGTGTCAAAGGAGAGTGACATATGTCAAGCGATAACCGAGATAGAGATACAAAAGTCCAGGATGGGAATACAAAAGTCCGGGACAGGAATGCGGGAAGTCCGGGACAGGAAGTACGGGGTTTGGAATGTCCGATGAAAGAGAAATTGTCTAAGGTAAAGTATGAGGGCTGGGATTCGGGATTTGGTCATAGGAGTTCGGAATCGGGCCGGATTGGTTAGGGAAGTTTTGGGATGTGACACCAAAGTCCTTTACCCCTCCAACCCCCCCCAGGGATTCCTGACCCCTTATGCCTTTCCCTGCCTTAGGACTTTCTGGGAATTCTGTCACATCACCAAACTTTCCCAACCCATCTGACACAATTCTGGCCGCTTATGATGAAATCATGAACCCCAAGCCCTGGAATTTACCTTAGAAGATTTCTCCTTCATCTGATATTCCAAATCCCATATTTCCCATCCTAGACTTTCACATTCCTGTCCTCAACTTTTGTATTCCTATCTTGGGTATCTCTTGACATATGTCTCTTTCCTTTGACATTCCTTGACATCATCTACAGTTCCTATTGACAATTTCCTTTCTACCTGCTTCACAATTATTGTGCCATTGCCCTTATTTATTATTCCACCATTCTGATGCCATTCCAATTCATCCCTTACTTTGTTCCGGAAACCCAAAACCCCAATTCATCTGACATACTTTAACAGCTTTATATGTTCCAGACTCTTCAGTATATAAACCCGCTTGTACTCTCCGATATTTCCTCAGTTTGAATATCAACTAAATCCCATTCTGTCCTGCAAAGTCTCCACTTCACTCTGAAACCCCTTCAGTCCTTAAGTTGATCCTAGGATTGTCCTCTGAACTTCTGCCTTTAAATTAAGGGACAGAACTCATACAGGGGCGCAGCACATACGCTGAAGCCAAAGTCCCTTGCCCCTCCGACCCCCCCTCAGGGATTCCTGACTGACTTTGCCCTTCCACGCACTCCAGACTATCTGGGAATTCTGGGATTGAACTCAGACTTGACAAATTCCAGGATTGAACCCTGACTTGATAGCTGCATAGCAAGCATGTCCTACCCAGCCTTTCCTCTTGGTGTCCCCGCTTGGTCACTTGGGCCTAGTATTCTTGTTGTTGCTCCAACCCTCTGACATCCAGCCTCTAACCTTCCCTCCTACCTTCATCCTGACTCTGCTCTACTGCTACTCTGCTGCTCCACTATGTACTGGACTGAACTTGGGCAAGGGTGCAACACATGAGTTGAAGCCAAAGTCCACTCCACTCCTCCAACCACTCCAGACAGCCTGGAGGAGATGGTATCTTGAAATCTGGGGAGCTCTACTTCCTCTTCCCATCAGTCCTTGAGTGCCTTTGCTCTGAGCCAATGACTCTGGTAATTTGAAGTACCCAAAAGTGTTAACTTGGTCCATGAGCAACCAAATATTAGGATTGAAATATACATTCAGACATCCAATCATTCAGTTCTGCATCCCTTTGCACATCCATGGTCCAGAACCACCCCAATATTGAGTCCCAATGGCCTTGGGCATTTGTGTCAGATTCATACTGTGGTGCTGACCTTGGGGTGCTCTTGCTCAAGCAGCCTATACTGGCTCAGAGTGTCTTTGTAAGCTTCCAGTAATATCATGGCTGATTGGCATGCTTTTCACAGTTAGCTTTATGGCATTGATCTTGCCCCATGCCCAAGTTGTGTGGGCCTGGCCACTCACATGTCAAACCTTGCTCTGGAAGAGAACTCAGTTCTCAGCCAATGCCATCCTCAGATGATGCAGTCAGTCAATCTTTTCTGAGTTCCAGTTCTCCATCTACCAACCAATCTATACCAAGATCCTGGAAAGCCTGTCTACTCATGGAGGATGGGAAGGGGAGATCAGCTTCTTTGGCATGGTGAGGATCAAGATCTATGAAGGCTACTTTGGCATTATCATCAGATTCTATGTCATCTATCTGGTCTTCCTCATTATGGTTGGCTTCATCAGATCCCTGAGTGTTGATTCTACCTATGAATGAAGCAGCATCCAAGACAAAACTGTGAATTTCTGTCCCTAGCCAATCCCTCTTTGTTGCCAGGGCCAGCCTTTGAGCTTCTGTGGACCGATGACCAGAGTAACAGGCCTCCAACTTTAGCTGGTTCTGTGAGTGCTGGATTTGCAACCCCTGAACAAGCCAAGTACTGGAACCCCTTTGGCTGGAAGCCATGAAGTGCGATCCTGATAGCATGTTGAGCTCAATGCTTTTCATTATCAGGGTGAGAGAAGCTTCTTTAGCTAGCTGACATGCAGATGCAAGGAAGAATTTCCAGAGTCCAATCTGATCTCATAAACATCTATGGCCACAGGGTTTGCTTCTCTTTCCTTCATGGCCTTTCCTGCTTCACCAACTGCCTCTTTCTATCCTCTTTCTATCCTCCATCCAGAGCTTGGAAAGCACCTGCTGCCTCTTCCTTGCTGGTCAATGCCATCTTCAGTTTCTGATGAATGCTTCCAGCTAACAGAAATCAGCCTTGACAACCAACAGAGCACACTGGCCTCACCCATTTGAATCATCTTCTGGAAATTGGAATAATTCATCCGAAAGTCCAATAGTTCTTGCCAGTGGAGAGCCAAAATCCCATGGGCTGAACCTGAAATCACATTCAGGATTGCCCACAGAGTCTCTATAATCTCTCCTTTGACTCTACCTGCTCCTTCGATGAACCCAGGAGAGTGATGGTCTGAGAACATATCCAGCTACCATGGAATTGTCAGTTGGGCTTCCCAATTGATGCTTGGAAGCTTGCCTAGACATATCCTTGTCTATTTCCAGATCCAAATTTACTCCCTTCTGTGGACATGCTGGGCAAAAGAGGACCAGTTGCCCTGATCTGATGGCCCTCAGGTCATGCCCAAAGCCATTCCATTTCAGAACCTTGAGAACTCTCCAGATCCTGGCCACCCAAAGGAGCTCTCTGTACTGATCCTACTTGTCAAGTCCAGGTTTGATCCCGGAATTCCCAGATAGTTCTGGAGCATGCAGAAGGGCAGAGTTGGTCGGGAATCCCTGAGGGGGGTTGGAGGGGTAAGGAACTTTGGCTTCAGCTTATGTGCTGTGCCTCTGTATGAGTTCTGTTCCTCAATTTCAAGGCAGAGGCTTGGAAGGCAATCCTAAGATCAACTTAAGGACTGAAGGAGGTGTCAGAGTGAAGTAGAGACTCTGCAGGATAGAACAGGATTTAGTTGATATTTGAACTAAGGAAATATCAGAGAGTACAAGCAGATTTATATACTGAAGAGTCCAGAAGATATAGTGTTAAAGTATGTCAGACGAATCGGAGTTTCGGGTTTCCGGAAGAAAGTAAGGAATGAATCAGAATGGCGTCAGAATGGTGGAATAATGACTGAGGGTAATGGTGCAATAATTGTGAAGCAGGGGGAAAGGGAATTATTGATAGAAACTGCAGATGTCAAGAAATGTCAAAGGAAAGAGACATATGTCAAGAGATATCCGAGATAGGAATGTGAAAGTCCAGGACGGGAAATACGGGGTCCGGCATATCCAATGAAGGAGGAATCTTCTAAGGTAAAGTCCAAGGCTCAGGATTTGGGATTTGATCATAGGAGGCCAGAATTGGGCTGGATGGGTTAGGAAAGTTTTGGGATGTGACAACAAGCAGGTTTATATACTGAAGAGTCCGGAACTTATAAAGCTGTTACAGTATGTTGGACAAATCGGGGTTTCAGATTTCCAGAACAAAGTAAGGGATGCATTGGAATGGCGTCAGAATGGTGGAATAATAACTGAGGGCAATGGCACAATAATTGTGAAGCAGGGGGAAAGGGAATCCTCAATAGGAACTGTGAATGTCAAGGGATGTCAAAGGAAAGGAACATATGTCAAGAGATAGCTGAGATAGCAATACAACAGTCCAGAATGGGAAATACAGTATTTGGAGTATCAGATGAAGCAAAAATCCTCTAAGGTAAAGTCCGAGGCTTGGGATTTGGGATTTAATCATAAGGGGCCAGAGTTGTGTCGGATGGGTTGGGAAAGTTTCGGGATGTGACACTACTCCCCTATCAGGCCTCAGGCATGTAGTATATGCAGCTGAGAATCTCACCAGAACCAAGTGAGGAAACACATTGGAAGTGATCCTCTTCATCTTCCTGAAAATGTTCAATGGGGTTAAGATCTGGAGACTTTGCAGGCCAATCCAGAAGATTGTGTTAGGGTAGAACCATTTTAGCCCCTTTTTCTTTTGCTTCTCACGTGACTCTGTCCCATCACATGACCTCTTGTCTTTTTCGACCCTTTGTACAACCAGTGACTCCAGGCAAAGCCCCTGGCCTTATCCTTCTTCTTTTATATTCTATGACCTTCTGCCCAATGGTGTTTATCCCTCTTATCTCCAGTTACCTTTCATGGACAATACCTACTTTGGATACCTTGGTCCGTGCACTGCCTCCTGTAGTATAAAGACCTGTACTCTACTTGGTTACAACCCAAGTTAGATCTATGCAATACATAGCCTAACCAGCTATCTCTTGGTTTGAGAACTTGCTTCACCAATTGGCCTATAGTCTGCCAGTAAAGACTTCTGATAGATCTTGCCCTACTCAACAATAGGGCTTGTTGGTGTTATCTGCTCGAGCTCTCATGACTGCATCAGAATAACAAAAGATCTAACTTCTTACTCAATACTGCTATCATGCAGCCTATCCCCTGACAACCAGATACTGCCTTTGTGCAGACTGATTGAACAAGATGTGGTCTCCATTCACAACTGTGAACAAACCTTCTTCTAGAAGGACTACCAGAACCTGACAAGGTCCTTATTCAAAAGGCCTTGACCTGAATGACAGATTTGCTCTTAAGCAAGATGCAAAAGATCTCCCACCTGATTCTTCCACAGAAGATGATTCACCAGAGTTCTTCAAAAGCTCTGACTGTGACCCCACCAAACCCACAGACCCCAACAACAAATCAATGATGGCCTCCAAAGCCTCTGAACTAAAGATCGGCACCCCTTCTACCTTTGACAGCAACATCAACAATGCCACCCGATGAATGTACTCAGTCATATCCTACTTCAAACTCAATGACCACATCTATGATACCAACAAAAAGAAGATCATTGCTGCCTTTTGCTTCATGAACACGGGGACAGCCGCTTCTTGGGCTGAAGCCTTCTATGAAGGTGCCAGCAACAATGGATGGGGAAAGTGGTCTGACTTCACCCAAGGCTTCAAGACTGCTTTCATCATCTCTGATACCAAGGGAAACACGCTTGCCAAACCCACCTCTCTGACTCAATGCCACTGCGGCTCTCTTGAGAAGTTCAATGCTGAATCCTGGCTCCCGAAAAGCCAATCGGGTGTGACTGATGAGTCCACCCTTATCTCCTGGTACACAAACAATCTTGAGAGGAATCTCTTGACCTGAACCCTGAACATGGACACCATCCCTGACACCATTGACAAGTGGATTGCTAAAGCTGAGCACATACAGAACCAGCACATCAAAGTGCTACAGAATCAATCTACCTATCCCCGACCTCCCACTTTCTCAACCTCTACCCCTGATCCTGACACCATGGACGTTGACTCTGTCCAACTCCTGCCCGTCAAGCGGGCTGAGTATATGAAGAAAGGATTATGCTTTGTTTGTGGAAAACAAAAACACTGTTCCACCGACCACAAGAATGGTCACCTTCCTCAAAAGACCTCCTCCCCTCAACCAACTCCCATCAAGATGCTAGAAATCCCTGCTAAAACACCATCCTCTATAGAAAAGTTCATCTCTGAACTCCAGAAGAACATCTCTGAAGCCGAGATGTTGGATGTGCTCAAGGTCTACTTTGAAAACCCCAAGCAAGATGCTCCCGACACCCTTCCCATCGCCAAGATTGGATTAGATGGGTAGGATTTTTAGAAAGGAGAACTGAATCAATGTGGACCTCTCCTAGAACAACTCCTGTAATAGTAGGTGAGCAAACTTCTAAATTAATGTGCATTCCAACTGCCATTTTCACTACTAAAACAGGAAAAATCATCAACACCCAAGCCCTTCTTGACTGTGGAGCAGCCACCTCCATCATTGATCAACACTTTGCCCTTAAAAACAGATTTCCCATGAAACTCCCAGTTCCCCTGAAACCCTACAATGTGGATGGATCTCCTAACGTAGCTGGACTAATCAAATTCTCCACTACTCTCACTCTCTGCATCAGCAACAATGAAATGGAACAAGAACTGTATGTAACAAACTGCGGAAAAGAAAACATCATCCTGGCTATGCCAGCACAACCCAAACATCAACTGGGAAGCCGGAACCCATTCCTTCCCTGACATGACACCCCTGACACCATCACCCAATGATACCTCCTCTGGTATCTTGAACTCGACCCCAAAACATGTCTTGCAAAGAAACTCAAGAAGAAAATAGACTCCATGACCTATGACTTCTGCAAGGTTACCCTTGCCACAGAACTTGCCCAGAAAGATGCAGAAGAAAAGAAAGAAAAACCTGTCCTTCCCCCTGAATTTGCAGAGTTTGCTGATGTCTTTAACAAGAAGGCAACCGACCATGTACCCCCATCCCGTCCTTTTGACCACACTATTGACCTCAACAATTTCTTTGTTCCAAAAGTGGCCAAGACCTACCACTTGAACCCAAAGGAAGAGGAGGTGTGTAAAGATTTCATCAAGGAACATCTCAAAACCAGCAAGATTTCTCTCTCTCAATAATTGCAAGCTTCCCCATTTTTCTTTGTTTCTAAGAAAGATGGATCACTTCACCCTTGCCAAGACTACCAATACCTGAACTCCCATACAATACAGAATGCCTACCCTCTCCCCTTAGTCTCCAACCTTGTTGACAAGTTGAAAGGATCAAAGATCTTTACTAAGATAGACATCAGATGGGGCTACAACAACATACAGATCAAACCAACTGATTGATGGAAGGCCACCTTCATCACTCCATTTGGTCTCTTTGAACCAAACAGTTCTTTGGACTCTGCAACTCTCCCCCAACTTTCCAAGCATTTATGAATCATGTCTTTGCCAACTTTATCGTGGAGGGTTGGCTCATCACATGGATGATATCCTTATCCACTCCTCTGATGCCACTCTCCATCATGAATGGACTCTGAAAGTCCTTTAATGACTCAAGGAAAACAACTATTTGAAGTTGGAGAAGTGCAAGTTTGCTATGGATGAAGTCAAGTCCCTTGGATTAATCATCTGAGAGGGACCAGTACAAATGGATCCTATCAAGCTGGATGTGATGGCCAAATGGCAGACCCCCACTTGCATCAAACAAGTCCACTCCTTCCTTGGATTTTGCAACTTCTATTGTTGATTCATCCCCTCTTTCTCGACAATTGCAAAACCCCTCACTGACCTAACCCGAAAGTTCTCAGCATGGGACTGGTCTACCAACTGCAAGACCACCTTTTGGCATCTCCAACACCTCTATTAGCAATGTCCTGTGCTTACTATGCCCGATGTCAAAAAACCTTTCTTCGTCATGACTGATGCCTCCCTCCATGCCACTGGAGGAGTTTTGATGCAAAAGGATGCCAATGGCAACCTTCATCCTTGCACATACCTGGCTGAAACCTTCTCCCCACCAAACAAAACTACGATATCTATGACTGAGAACTCCTCGTTGTCATACGTGCTTTGACCTCATGGAGACATTACCTCCAAGGAACCACACACCCTGTAACTGTCCTGACAGACCACAAGAACCTGGCTTACTTCTGCTCCCCTCAGAAGTTGTCCTGGCACCAAGCACACTGGATGTTGACCCTCTCCACTTATGACTTGACATTCCAACACACCCCCAGGACTCAAATGGTGCCTGCTGACATGTTGTCTCACATTAACTGCCCTGACACCTCTTCCAACAACCAAGATGTCACCCTCCTTCCCAAGGGTCTCTTTGTGAATACCATTGACCTTGAATTGGTCAACAAGATTAAAGCCTCCACCCCAGAGGACCCATTGGTCCTGACAGCTACCCATGCTATGGGGATTGGGGAATCCCTCTTCCCTCAATCTTCTCCCTCTCACTTGCACTATGATGGTGCTAACCTGTTCTTTAAACACTGTTTATACATCCCCACTGACCATTGCACCCAGATTGTGTGCTCTATCCACAAATCAACCTCTGCCAGCCACCCTGGTATCACTCATACCACCACCCTTGTCTCATGTGACTTCTGGTGGCCAGGCCTGTCCACATTTGTCCAGAAGTTTGTACAAGGCTGTGCCACATGCCAATCCATGAAAGTCAACACCCACCCAACAGTCCTGGCCCTGTCTCCAATACCTTCCACATGCATTCGCCCCTTTCAATAGATCTCTGTTGACCTGGTCACAGACCTCCCTGTCTGTAAGGGATTTGATTCTTTAATGGTTGTGGTAGACCATGGCCTTACTAAGGGGGTGATTTTATCTCCATGTCACAAAATGATTGATGTGGCTGGTGTGGCAGATCTTTGCTTAAAAAATGTCTTCACTGGATTTGGACTACACAATAAATCAATCTCTGACCGTGGCCCCCAATTTGCCTCCACCTTTGCCAAAGAACTCGGATGACTCCTTGACTATGATGTTTTGATCTCCTCCACCTACCACCTTCAGTCTGATGGAGACACAGAATGATTCAACCAGGAGGTCAAAACTATTGAAGAGGCATGTGAATGCAGGGAGGAAGACTCCTTATACTCACCTGAGCTTGTAGAGCTTGGGTTCTTACAGAAGATATAGTTTGAGAGTAAGAGAGGATCTATTGAGCACTAATACAGTGCTGGGTTAATATACTACAATAAATGTGACATGTCACTGATGTGACTGTCTAACTGCTTGCATACATTACATATGTTATACACCCCTTCCTCCTCCCTTCTACCTTCTCACACCTTCACAGGTCATGCTTCGTTCTCTGGATGAAGACACCTATGGGAATTACAATGCCGGTCTCCTCCACTTCACCCAATTCTGTGACTCTCAGAATATCTCTGAAGCCGATCACATGCCTGCTTTGGCCTCCCTTCTATCAGCCTTTGCCTCAGCCCATGCAGGTACCATTTCAGACAAAACTGTCTCCAAATGGCCAGCCAGTCTCCACTTCTGGCATGTCATCAATCATGCTGAATGGAATGCCAACAATATGCTCCACCATGTCCACCACGGCATCACCAAAATGGTCCCTCCCTCCTCCAAATGTGCCAAACATCCTCCAGTCACGCTGGAAGCATTGATCACCCTAGGTGGAGGCCTAAACAACTCTTCTCCCATGGACTCAGCCATGTGAATGGTGGCATGCACAGCCTTTTGGTCTTGTTGCTGGTTAGTTCCTCCTCCACTCTATGTTTGCACTCCAACATCCTTCCCACTTCCTAACCCTCTGTCCCCTCCTCACAGACTTGGTAAACTCCTTATTCCCATCACCAACCTATTCTCACCCCAGAAACACTTCTCTCACTCCATACTCCCCCTTCAAATCGCTTCCTCACCAACAAGGACTTCACTCGATTCTGCTCATTCCACATACCGTGGACCAAGACCATGAAGGAGCTCGGTGCTGATATCTCCATCACATCTCACCCCCACATCACCTGTCCATTCTCCACATTACAGGCCCATTTTTCCACAAACTCCAACCTTCCATCAACTGCCCCCCTCTTCTCCTATGAGTTTTCAAATGGATTGTGGCAGGCTTTGACAAAGCCCAACTTTCTAAAGTGCTGCAATGACATATGGGTCAGAGCCAGCTTTCCCAGCATGCCAGGCCATGGCTTCTGTATCAGGGGAGCTACAGAATTGCTTTGACAAGGTGTCAGCCTGGATGTCATTGCCCAGCAAGGGCATTGGAAGCCACAGGCCTTTCTCGAATATTGGTGCCATATCAAATGCATTCTTTCTCTCTTCATTTCCTCATCCTCATCCACCTCTCGTTGCCTTGCTCTTGATGATATTATGTTGGACTTTGCTCGTTGCAATCATCTGAATGTGACAAAAACTATAAGAGGGCAGTGATTGCCTGGACTACTAGGGATCAGCTAGGAGTAGTAAATAGGTATAAGTAAACTCACCTCAGCCGCTGCCAAAGGAGGGCCAAGAACAACTGAGGAATCTGAAGTGAAAACTAAGTGTATATATATAACAGAGTGGGTGGAGAAGTGCTCACTAATGATAATCAGGGAATAGGAACAGGAACAAGAGCAATTGGGATTAAGCAATGTAAGGAAGTGACGGAGTGTCCCTGGAGGCTCGGGAATGATGACAAGCAAAGGATGATGGAATATAATAAGGGTCTGCATGTCTGCACAATGTCAAAGTCCGAGTTTGATCCTGGAATTCCCAGATAGTTCCAGAGTGTGTGGAAGGGCAGAGTTGGTCAGGAATCCCTGAAGGGGGTCGGAGTTGTAAGGAACTTCGGCTTCAGCTTATGTGCTGCGCCCCTGTACAAGTTCTGTTCCTTGATTTTGGAGCGGAGGGTCGGAGATCAATCCGAAGATCAACTTAAGGACTGAGGAGGTTCAGAGCGGATCAGGAAAGAACAGGATTTAGTTGATATTCAAACTTAGGAAATATCAGAGAGTACATGCAGGTTTATATACTGAAGAGTCCGGAAGATATAAAGATGTTAAAAGTATGTCAGACGAATTGAAGTTTCAGGTTTCCGGAAGAAGGTAAGGAATGAATCGGAATGGCATCAGAATGGTAGAATAATGACTGAAGGCAATGGCACAATAGTTACGAGGCAAGGGGGAAGGGAATTATTGATAGGAACTGTAAGTGTCAAGAAGTGTCAAAGGAATGTGACATATGTCAAGAGATAACTGAGATAAGAATACGAAAGTCCGGGACGGGAATGCAAAAGTCCATGACAGGAATGCAAAAGTCCATGACAGGAATGCAAAAGTCCATGACAGGAATGCAAAAGTCCATGACAGGAATGCAAAAGTCCATGACAGGAAGTACAGGGTTCAGAATGTCCAATGAAAGAGAAATCATCTAAGGTAAAGTCCAAGGCCCAGGATTTGGGATTTGATCATAGGGGTTCGGAATTGGGCCAGATGGGTTAGGGAAGTTTCAGGATGTGACAGAAACTCTCTCAACACATTAACAGATATGTTGTCACATTCAATTGCCTAGCCTCCCAGGTCCAGGGTTATGGCAAAGGAGTCCTCAAGCATTATTTCTACAATGGACTCCCTGATTGCATTAAGGATGAACTTTCCTGCATTGGAAAACCATGCTCCCTAGGGGAACTCCATAACCTCACACAAACTATTAATGGGAGGTACTGGGAACACAAGTCTGAAGTCACTTGCCAAACCAAACCTTCAGGAAACCATTTGTCTATGTCCAAGAATGCTGCTAACACTTCCTCATCAAACCCACCAAATTGCTGAACAACTCCTCAACCTTTTCAATTCAAGGGTGCTTCTAACACTACTATTACCTGTGCTGTTGACCTTTCTGTTTGTTTCTCTTCTGGCTTTGTCACCTCTGATATATTTTATGTTACTCTGTTGGATTCATCTTGTTCCCTTGTTTTAGAACACAATGGGCTCACCCACTACAATTTATTTATCTGGGTACTGGGCAGTATTACTCTCCAAAAATTGGCACAGGACTTGCCAACACCCCCAACATCACCTCTAGAGATTCAGGACCCTGTTCCCTCATCTTGCCCTGACACCCTTGTTAGTGCACTGATGTGCAATGACAACATCACCCTCAAGGAATGTAGTTCATATTCCAACCCACTACTACCCATACATACATAAAGGTGACATAATAGAACAGTTACCAGATGTATGTAATTATATTACAGCATGCTAGGGTCTAATATATGTAACCAAAACTTCAAGTCAAAAAAACTGTCTGAATGTGTCATCATTTTGAAATGGCTGTCATTTCATTAAACCTTGATCCTTGGACCAATAGAAAGCCAATAGTAGGTACTGTATTTCATAAACTTATAGTTCAAGGTTAGGGTTAGGTGGTACAGTGTACAACCACTCCTTGACACACCTAATCGAAAGTTATCGTTCTTCGCCAACACAACACAATCTTACAAAATCTAAAAAATGGGAAGTGCAGCGTAGATAGCAAGCTTTCTGATAGTGTACAGCAAAGTGACAATAAAATCAGTGGCCGCCTTGCTGAACCATTGAAAGGCGTGTCATACGAAACTACCACTTGACACACTGTGACATACTGTGTGACAGTGTGACACCACACCCTCTCAACCTTCAAACTCGTCCCCAGACTCTGCCAGATCTGACTCCTCTCCAGCCTCATTCCGAACTCTTGTCTGGTCTTCAACCATCATGGCTGAGCTGGATGCTGTCGCATTCCTGGAAGTACCTTTAGGCTTCAGTGGTCGCATAGGCCGTTTTGGCCAATTCTTCTTCATTTCTCTTCTTGCCACAAATCCCTCACACTCCATCTCCCACTTCTCCACAGCTTCTTTGTGTTTTGCCAGTGTCCCTTGCCACTGTGACTCAATGACTGCCTTCACTGACTGCATCTTAGCCCGCTCCTCCTTGGGCTTCACTTTGTTGACCTGGCCCTCCTTTTTCTCTTGCTTGGAGCGCTCCAATTCTTTTATAAAGCCGTCATTCGTCAAGTGGCGCCCTTTCCCCTCTGGGAACAGCCTTGTGCAGTCCATATTTCATTTGTTCTCTCACGCATGGAGAGTTTGACTTTGTTTAGCACAGAACAGGTCCTGTACGTTAGCTGAGCATGGGCTCCTTTGATGATTAAGTCTCATGCCTGTATGTGGTTCCTAGCACTGCTAAGACTGTTCCGTAAGTCGTCTGCATAAGACAGAAGTTTGTTATGTGACATATGGCAAGGTTGTTCTTTTAGAAGACTCCAGTCAGGGGTAGGGATGGATGGAGGAGCTTCGAAGACTGGTTTGACAATACAAGCTGCAGATGTTATGGGGTTATTGTCTACAAGAAAACTACCTGATGATGTGCAGGAGACGGCAGCTGTCAGGAGTCACATCTGTGTTGATGGGGTGTATAGTGAGGGGTTGACATCAGGGTCTATCACCTGACGGCGGCTTGGTGATTGTGAGCTGGTGGTGGCATGTGTGCTAGGTGAAACTTCGAGGGCTGTTGGTTTATGGTAATGAAATGCAGCCATTACAGCACGGACTGGGCTGGTTTGTGGGAGTGGAAAACTCCCCTTTGTAGATGTTGCCTCACTAGGCTTCATCTGCTGGGGTGAAATTGTGTTCCGGTTGAATGGGTAGATACCAGTTGCTGCAAAAGCAGACTGGATTAACTCTGGGGTGAATGCCTTCAGAAATGCAGTGCCCAAGACTTCAACGAAGCTTGCTTTGTCAACCTTCTGCTGATATGTATTTTCAAAGGTGCTGACCTCTTCCTTCCAGCACTCCTTGAACCGGGCAAAGCAGACAACATGAAGGCCTTACAGTGCATGCGTGCAATGAGATGGGTACCCAAGGATCTCTATGTTGTTCTCACATGCGTAACATAGGAATGCAGGTGTGTAATGCGAGCTATGCCCATCAAGGATCAAGACTCGAGTGTGACCATCAGCTTTTTCTTTTGTATTTGCATTGAAGTTGTTATGTAGCCATTCCAGGGCAAGCTCTCCATCTGTCCACCTGTTCTCCAAGATTGCAATCCTGGTATGTGATTAACCCCAGTCCAAATTCAGGAAATTTAAATATTTACTTACGAAATTTCCGCAACATTATTCTTACCCCACTTTTTCAGGAATTTCTTTGCTTTGAAAATAACAGTGGGTGGTAGGACACTGCCATCAGCACAGATTGTCACAATCAATGTGACATTTTCTTGGTCTGCACCACCCTGCCTATGCTGTGTCTTTGTGCCTCACCTGCCAATGACATGGTGAGTACCCTGGTCACCTGCCGTATTTCCTGTCTCATCCATTGTGTAGATATCCTCCTTCCGAATACCTTCCCCTCCTTTGATAATATCAGATGCTTCTCCACCAAGTCAAACCATTCCAAGACAGTTGTCAGATTTAATGCCTGTGCTTGTTGTGTGTTGAGGGGTTTACTCCAGTGTGTTTAGAGCTCTTCTCGATGCCTGGTCAAGAACCGCTGACTCCAGTTAATTCCAACTGGCTCAGTGTCACTGCCAAGATGTGCACGTAAGATCTCGTTGGCGGAATTTTGGAGGAGTTGGTGTGTGAGAGGTATACCACGATCTGCAGACCGTGCAGTGAAATCAATGATGACCCTTTCTTCTGCCACAGTTAGTTTCTGTTTTGTGGTATTGAACTCTGAGATAGACTGCTTGTGATGATACCGCCTTGAGAGTGACTTGAATGACACCCCAAACTGCATTGCAATTGGGCGAAGACCTCTTTGCTCTGTCTCTGGCTTCATCTGCTCAGCAGAATAAACTTCTAGGGCTTCCCCCATCTTCTTGTCATTGGAACGACGCTTCTCGAGCTTCTTTGCAGCATTGGATCTGGCATGGTTGACCATTTTGACAGTTCACTGACAGCGATGAGAAGCCCAACCAAACGCACCTGACTCAATCCCTCTGACGTGTTGTTGATTGGCTCCCACATTCCCACGTCCCTGTCTATCATGCCTTGTCATGCTCTCAATGGCACTTCACAGTCTGTCCTAGAATTTAATACACACTGCTCAATTTCATTGTTGTAGGTCTCGAGCATCTGTCATATTGGTTGCCTTTATCACCTTGTCCTATGACAAGTGCGAAAATCCCAACTTCCATTCAGCATTGTCTGAAATACGAAGACATGCTTAAATTTGAAGCACTGATTTCATGGTAATCAACACCTAATCACATCACAACTCAATGGATTGCCTTGGAGCTTCATTGGCACCATGTACATGGTGTATGGAATAAATACTTATTATGATGTACACACAAAATTGCACAAACAACAAAGATATTGTGTCTGTGTCAAGGAGTGGTGGTGTGTCAAGGAGTGGCAGTACACTGTATCAGAGAATATTTTGTTTAGTGAAAAGTGTCCAAACATCTAGACAGTTTTTTGAGCCACTGTACATCAGTGAATTTGATGATCTGTTTGTGCATAAGTTAGAGTCAATGCTTGGGTTGGTCAGGAAGAGGACATGGGTTCTCAAAATGCAAACCATGAAGGATATGAAATTGACTAGCTACTTTGAATCTAAATAGTTCATATTCTACTACAGTGCTATTAGATTGACTGTACATAGATATCCACAGGTTGTGTAGATCATTTTGTCAGTGCTCCATCAGAACCCATACTCTTTCAAAACCCATAGCCCTGGACATTTCCTGAGAGCTATGGGTTATTACAGAGTCAACTGTACACCATACTACTAGTCTATGTCTACTTTGCCTTACTGTATTTTTACCATCTTGCCATGCTTGCTTTTTTTGTATGTGTGTGCATAAATTTGTAGGATTATTGATCATGTTGACTTTGCACTTCAGGTGTACACTGTACTCTCCCAAACAGCCTCGGGATGCTCTGCCCGACCAAACCCAGACACCCTGCGAACAAACCTAGCCACGATGGATACCACTTATGAATGCATGTTCAAGCGGCGATCCGAAGCGGGAGCTCTACGAAAGTCTATGCTTCAGGAGAACCAAACATGTCTCGTGTACCAACTTTGATGTTTGTGAGGGATATGTTGCTCCTCTCGCACATGCCACGGAACAATCCTCCTTTCTTCTGGTACAAATTGTAAGGCGTGTCAAATTCCTGTAGGTAGACGTCAGGCAAAGTCATGTCTACATGTAGATAGAAAGCAACTGACAGCCACTGGACCAGCATCTAGGACGAGGATGCGGTCGTAAGAAACGATGGTGCGTAAACGGTCTGCGAGTTGTGAATAAGATATGTCCAGCAGACAAGAACGCATCAACGACGGCTTACGAGCAATGCAAAGTAACGTGCGATTGGAGAATTCAGTCTGAATGGTACGTTGAATCTTGTTATCGGTTTCTAGATCCACCGACGCACTGGGTTAGGTGATAAGTACTCAAACGATACCTATTTGTCGGCGCACTGGAAGCACTCACGTGGCTTCGTCGAGCACGACGACCTTGCAATCCTTCACGAGGGCACGAGCCAGGCTAAGTAATGAGCGTTCACCAACGCTCAAATTGGCCCCTTCGCTTTCAATCACGCTGTCAAGGTTGTACCTGTTCTTTGGTGTCTCCTCGCCAGACACAACCTCTTCATTGTCGGAGGTTGTACCAACCAAGCAGGACCTACGAAGTGCGTCCCAAAGTGTGGCATCGTCATACCTGCAGAATGGGTCGAGATTTGACCGGATGGTACCTTTGTGCTGTAAGTATTGCCCTGAAGATCAAGGGCCCAAAATTAACATACCACTGAACAGCAGGGGCTTTTGCAATGACAAAACGATTAAACATCGGGCAAGAACAAGCGACTCGAGTGACTTACATCCTGAGGAATAATGGATATCTTGGTACGAAGGTCCTTCAGTCCAATGGTCGAAATGTCAATACTATTAGCAATCGAATCAGGTCAGTCAACTGCAAGAGAACGCTTCATTCTTACCCGTCAAGCACAATGGAACCTCCCGACAGCTCTACAATTCTGTAAAGTGTTAGCATCAACGAAGACTTTCCAGCACCAGTTCTGCGTCCCGCATCAGTGGTATTATGTGACATTTCCCACCTCCCAACGACACCAATCTTCTCCCCGCCTTTGATACTTAGCGAGATGCCATTGAGGATGACCGGTAGACCGGGTCGGTAGCTCATTACCACGTTCTTGAACTCGATGGCACCCTGTGAAGGCCATCCGGCTTCGGGTTTGGTGCTCTCGATCTCGTGAGGCGCCTCCTGAGGTATAGTATCATCCCGAATGTACTGTACGACTTTACACAAGACGTCGTTATACTCTGACTGCGTGGGGTAACCAGTGGAGGAAGGCTCACTCCTTTCGACCGAGTTCATGTTGTTCTTTACATCTTACAGTTTAGCATGAACTCACATTAGATCAAAGATGAAATGTTTACCTCGACGTCCGCACTCTGTCTTGTCACCAAGCTACATGATTGGGACAAGTACGCTAAAAGGATACAATGTTAGCTTACACAAGCAAGGACAGGAGGCCTCAGATCGGGCGTACTGGTTCAAGTCAGCACAACACCAATCTGAGCCGCGTTGATCCCGGAAACATCAGTGGCCGAAAGCATAGCGACCTGTGTCGAGCCACAGGTTAACGACGAGATCAGAACTACGAGAATCAAGCGCATAGTAGCTCACGAGGAATACCAGCAATCCTCCCATGAAAGCGAGCCTAATCGCGAGCCATCTGCACGGCATCGTCAACTTCATTTGTGCAACGCATCTGGGCAGGCGCACCTCTGGTTCGTGACGACGGGGTACAAACTTCTATCCTCCAAGTCGATATAGTACCTGTTGAGGTCAATAAAGCGCTTCGTCTCTCCGTAGCTCCTGATAGTCGGGAGACCAGTGAGAGTTTCGGAAAAGTGCGCGTATAACAGAGAGCGAAGCATAGAGTCTGTGTCATACGGTCAAGTGGGAATCATTACAAAACAACACAGCAAGCTAACCTAGTCGCTTGACCTCGCGAGCACTAGCTCGATAAAATGCAGCGAAGTAGCCGTAACCCGTCAGGATGACGACAGCGGCGATGACTACAACGATAAAATCACGTCAGCGATGACCGGCTTTTTAAGATGGAAAGAAGCCGTGCAAGTAGCTCACGGAAATAGGGTTCGAGAATGGATATGATGAGAACAGAACTAAGGACGGTCGACAGGGTGAGAGCAACTATAAAGCAAGGTTCAGCAACGATAGATCTGGTTAATTATCGTCGAGGCGTCTTGCGGAGTCTCATTGAGACTGGAGAATGGAATCAAGTTGGACCAAAGCAACTAAAACCACTGACGGCGACGAAAACCTACAAGCCAGCTGATTGTCTAAGCCTACACCACAATGAGGGAGTGTAGAACATCAAACGAGGTGAAACTTTACTATCAACATCTTTTCCAAATACACTCAAAATTCTACCCATGGGCTGATGGAGTGACAAACAAGTGCGTCAAACAGAATATTCAAATTATCGATACTGGCCAAGGGACCTACAGTGCTGTTAAAGAAAGACATGGGCGCGCATAGAAGAATTTTCACGCATTCGTGATGCAAATCTTGTGAGACATAAAATGCCATAAAGTCCATGCCAACGCCACTGAAAAATGTGTTATCACCCATGAACCCATATGTGACAGCCAAGGACCTACTCACAGCAAGAATGTGAAGATTGCCTGCGCAACACCGAGGCACCCGTAGAGAATTTGATAGAAAGAAATGGGGCGGTGCCAGGCGCTGTCACAAGTCACTCAACACTACGGATGCATTCAGACCAAGCAACAACTTACTTTGCTTCCCACCAGATGAGAACATACGAATTCATGATGGAGCTTGCCTGCATGCCGACGGTCAGTGCACCACGAGCAGCAACCATGTATGCCCAATAAACTGTGATCGCCACGGCCTGAGAAAATCATCTTATCTTGCATTTAGGTGCAACTTACCTCCGAGTGACACAGACCCTGTTGTGCGCTGTTCCTTGACTATAAGGCAGCCTTCGATCATCCCGCGCCCTGTGGCCTTCTGGCGCGCCTGCGCGGACTTAAGTTTTGCATCCTCAACAGTCATGCCCTGGTTCTGCGCTACGGCTTCCTCGACCTCCTTGCCTTCGCCCTCTTCCTCGTCCTTGTTACGCCCGCCGTATTCCCTATCAAGCTTCGCGAAAACACCATTGTTCATTGTGTATATGTAGTCGACTTGGGAGAGGAAGTGAATGGCGTGGGTGACAAGGATGACAGTGATACCACGGTCGCGCAGGGCCCCAATTATTGCTTCTTCGAAAAGGGCTTTTCCGACATGAGCGTCGACTGTCCGTCGTGTGCAAGGGAAACAATGAGATAAATGATCAGGGGAAAGTCAGAAGGGGCCAGACTCACCAGCGGAGAGAGGGTCGTCAAAAACGACAATCTCAGGGTCACAGTAAAGAGCTCGTGCGATATTGACCTGCGTTGCTAAGTATTCTAGACTTCTCGCCATCCGTGACGAACTTACCCGTTGTTGCCCACCACTCAAGTAGATACCTTTCTCACCAAGTCTCCATCAGGGAGTAACTGCAAATCAGGGAGAAGACATGCAACTTCGATAACGCGCCAATATTTCTCCTCGTCGAAGGGTTGTCCAAAGATGTTAGCTCTCTGGAAACAAGTGCATCAGACGGAGTCTGAGAACTAACAACTAGTAAAAGCACTTGCCAATATCGCGTTCTGTATTCACGCAGTTTGCGGGCAATATCCCACCCGACCACCAAAGGAAACATGTCCAGAAACCCTTCGCATCTCGCCGATGATACCTTGAAGCGAACTTGACTGCATGACGAGATCAGATTAGTATCGTGACCCCATAAAGGATGGAGAGCTAGGGCCCCACCTTTCCACTCCCGACAGGTCCGACGATAGCAGTGAGTTGTCCCCTTGCGATCGTCAATGTGACATTCCTCACTATGAAGATCCTCCCCTCCTTCCCTTGGTTTACTTCTATGTCCTCCTCCTTCGCCCTCCCCCCCGCTCCACCTCTTCCGCCTCTCCCGCCACATCTTCTACCGCGTCCTCTCCCGCCGTCGATAATCTCAGGAATCGTCTCATCAACCTTCTCCGAGCTCTCCCATTCAAACGTTGCATCTTTCACGATCAACGCTGCACCCTGCTCGCTGTCAATGACGAGTGTCTCACCCTTGGTGAGCTCTGCGTTGAAGACATGGGTGAGGCGTTCGATGGCGGAGGCTGCGTCTGGGATTGCGGACAGGGCAAGGGGAAAGAACATCATTGGTTGACGGAGAAGCTGTGGAGACACGTTATGTGGACATAATGGATAAGTACTGTGCGTGAGATTGAAATTTGGGAAGTGTGACATACGTTGAACAAACTAAGAGAGGAAAAGATGACGGCAACATTGAAGTCGTGCGCTGTGAGCGTGTAGGTGACGAACGCCAGTGTGGCTGCAAGAACGGGCAGACAGTTGGCCAGTGCCAGACTGTTGTTGGCACATCAGTCGGTGTGGTCCGGTGTCTGACCCCCTCAACGCAACAAAGGAGGAAAGCGGAACGTACTTGGCTGAACTTGAATGAAGAATCCTCCTGATTCCTCGCAGCTCCTGTTTGCGCAACGCGAAGATCTCTGTGTCACAAATGTTAATTCAAATTCCATACCCTATCAGTCTGATTGGAAGCTCACTCTGTAAAAACGGAAGTTCGTACGAGAAGTACTTGACCACGCGCATAGCACCTTGAAATTACCATTCATTTCGATCAGAAACTCGTCGACGATATAAACAGTGAAGCTGATACGCACTCAAAACCTCAAGCAGTACTTTTGCCCTCTGGTCAGTCCACACCAGAGCGCAAACGAATCCGGTGCTGGAGGGTCATGGCACGTTCTTGAATAGGAATGATGAGGACAAAAAGGGCGAAGCCTGCCAATGCGGAAGGGCCGAGCTTGGTGCGTAAAGAAGGGAAGGGGATGTCAGACAAAAGTTTCCTTGGAGAATTGGACAAGGGGCAGTACACGCATCAGAAACATACCTCAACCAGAAGTATGATAAGGCAGACTGTCATTTGAATGGGTACGGTCCATGCTTTAAAATCAATCCTTGAAACGACACTTAAAGAAGTAAAAGAAAAGAAGAAATTACCTGCATGCTATATGTATGTAGAAAAGGGTTCACTCTGCTAACACTTGCAAAGAGGGAGATCCTACTCACAAACCATTGCGCGCATGTGTCAATTCTGCTCACCTTTAAGACCAGGCTCAGCACAATCAAAGGAGTTTTCTCTGGAATTCCATACTCACGTCAGTTGAGATATGGTTTACGAGCGTGGCGTTGGTAAATTTGACTCTCCCCTTCCCGGTAAGGCTGACGCCGCGCTCGTACACGGAGGCAATGAGTGCCGCGCGAGCCAGCACGCCGGCTGTCATTGATCGCCGGAAAAACTGTAGCCGGGTATTCAAGAGATGGAAGTCAAACTATGTGTAAGGGCTTATTTGTTGGGTGCAGATGCTCGTGGTGATCGTGATGAAGAACAAGCCAAAAGCCATACCGATACCACGGCCAACATTAGGGACGGGTTCGCCAGCTGCTCGTGCTGCAGCTCGTTTCTCAGTGAACATGATCGAGCAGTCACGAAGAGCCCCAAGGGAAACCATGATACACCCTCACTTTGAGAACGATAGGGCCCATGAGCTGCACTGTGTCTCCAATGACCTATTGAAACGATGAATATTCAATCGCACACGACCACCCAACGTTCGAAGAAACAAATAACTTGCTTTGAAGACTCCTCCGATCCAAAACATGCTACCGAAGACGTCATTCAATGCCCATGTAAGACTAGGCTCCTTCCGGCCGACCACTTCTGACCAGTACTCCTCCGGTGCTATACGTCTTTCGGCGTAAGTGCGTGCTTTGTTCTCTTGACTGGACGGAATGGCGCGAAATGCGAAAGATAGACGTGCAAGGAAGGAAGGGTGGATCTCCCCTCTCTCTAAACGTTCATTCCAATTGGCAGCAACTGTAACGCGTCGAGCCCACGCTGCTTCGAGTTTCTCGGAGAGCCTGCCCGCCTCACGGGTAGGGTCCATCTTATATAAATCTGCGGCTTGGAGGGTTCGTTGATAGCCAAGAACCTGTTACCGCATATGATGAGTTTTGAACAGTATGTGAAGTAGGCAAAGGATGTGACCATTATATCAGTGATCCATGTGAAGGTCAACTCAGAGAGCATGCCGGTTGTCGCCAATGGGATCATCTACAGGACGACTTTGAAATCAAGAATATCTGACAGAACAAGTGGGCTGACTTACTTTCGCGTCTTCCAACGAGGCAGGTGGTGGAGGTGGTGGATCTTTAGGAAGCCTGATAGGAACGTGACGAGAATGAGCACGCAAGCCGCAATGCGGGTAGTATGGGTGAGTTGACCATAATTGCCACCACTTCTGACGGAATTTCAAGTACTCGTTGCCAGTGTCGAGCTGGAGGTTGAAATGTTGCTGGAATGGAACTGATGATTCATTCTTCTGATCTGCTACAGTGCAGTCCTTTTCGATTTGAGAGGAATCAAACATGACCCGTCGAACAGGCGAGAGTGGGTACTAGAAACAATACAGGCTGAACACGGGGCTACGCTCGGAGTTCTTTTGAACGAGGACATGATAAATAGCTGGGACGGCAATTCGATGACTGGCTGCCAATCGGCAGGAGATCATGTGAAGTTGAAGCAGCGCATTATCGCGGCACTCACTAGCCTAATTCTGTCGGCCTCAACATTGAAATAGCACGATGATGGCCACCCTTGGCAGCAGTTTTCTGAGGCATTTTTGTGCTTCCAAAGTTGATTTACACTCAGGCACAGAACCCCACTGTTGACGATAGCCCTGGTCGTGTCAAAAGGCGATATCAGTTATCACTCTGTACATACATCCAATGGGTACAATCAACTCTGACATACCTGAAGGTGAACTTAGGCTCAATCAATCATGTGCTTCAAGTTGGTGCAAGTTAGTGGGACTAAACAAGCACCAGTTGCATGATTCTGACGGGCGTTTGGGAGCTTCGTGATGTCGGCCAACAGGTCGCAGGATGGACGAATCATAGCCATAATTTTAGAATAGGTCAAGAGGACGCCGTAGGGCTGCAGCCTGTTACCTGGAGAAGAATTGCCCCATCAGACCATCCACCTCTCAAATCTACGAAAGAGTTTGGTGACGGTTTTGCGAATTCTGATCGGTGGCAGTTTCCCTGAGCTATTCCAAAACAATTTGCTCGTCGAGCACTCGCCGAGCGCTCAAGTTAGTGGTGGTAATTCGAGTCCTTGTCGCGACAGCTATCGCTTCCTCACATGCCTCACAGGGACTGGGCTGACTCCCAGACCTCTTATGGTAACTAGTGCTAGTGGTATAATTAACAAGTGCTGGTAACCAATGACTTTCTACTTAGTACTATCTAATGCGGGAGATAATAATCAATAAATACAAGTCCCGTCCTGCTCCAAGTCCAGACTTGAAATAATGCAACACATGCGAAACTGATAGCTTCACCTGATAGCTTCACCCGATTAAGCAAGGGTAGCAAACCCAACACGCGAGTTACCAACATCGAAAGCAGTGTAAACGTTAGCGAGGAAAACGTCGCCGACAATCCAAAGTGCTAAAGGTTCATCGTCATTAGCACGCAAGTCTCCTGGAATGAGCACAACTCAGACACTCACATGGACCAGTATCCTGTCCAACGATACCGCCAACGCAGTCAGATGAACCAGAGGAGACGGTTCCGAGGTTGAAGGTCTCAGGAGAGATGGGGAAGGACGTGCCTCCGAAGGTGAGGCTGACGTTAGGGACGGAATCACAAGGGACTACACGGTTGTTAATAGAGCGACGGAGACCAAGTAGGCCGGGAACAACATACAGGTGTAGTAGCCTTCGCCGATAGTGTTAGATGCATCAGTACCGCCAATGGCTTTGTAAAGAGTCGCCACATCCGAAAGCGGACCGACAACGAGGGTGGTGCCGGTGTCAATGGCGGAGTCACCATTTCTCAACACGATCTGTCCATTGGCCTCTATACTGTCCATTTTAACTTGCCAGAAACCCTAAATACACCGTGTCAATCACTGTTGGGCACACTTTGGGCTTGGTCACTTACTTCTTGGGTGACATCAGTGTAGCTAAAGTCGCCAGTGTACAAGGCCGGGTTAGTACCACCGATGTGTAGCTCGGACCCAGAGGTTGCGAGCTTGAATGCAAATACGGCCTCGTCCGTTTGACCCTGAGAGACAAGAGTCTGGAAGACAGGGCTTGCATTGTATACAGACACAGACTGGAAAGCCATCCCCATCAGACCATCCGCGGGGAACTGCGAGCTTTCGAAGCCTGAAGAATACTCCGATGCCGCACCGAGAGTTTGACTAGTCGCCTGTTGGTGTCTTAGAATTGATGACATCGAAGAGACACATTGGGCGTACCGTGAGTCCGACAATCGAGACAGTGTCGCTGTACTGTTCGCCAGAAACAGTGGATTCATCTACGTACTGAAGGCTGAATGTCTTGCCCAGGTCCATGGAAGTTGAAGACGACGAGGGATCATAGACTGCGTGGCCACTGCAGCTCGATCCACATTTGGGACCTGGCAAGAAAAGGTCGCTGTTATCACGTTCAGTAAGAGGTTGACATGAACCAGATGAAGATACGTACCTCGAGCCGGTGTCAAAGTCGACTGTTGCAGAGTGTGAGCTGCGTATTCGATGTAATGCCAGTGCAAGCTTACCGGTGAAGGTCTTTGCGGGTGTGCCAACAGAAATAGTGCCGTACCAAAGCGCGCTGTTGTCGTCAGTCAAGGCATCTCCACCGGACCCGCGCTTACGAGCGCTCTTCACAACAGAGGGATGCGAGGCACCGGTATTCTTCTCAAAGTTATCAAGGCCACGTAGAATTTTACTACATATTCATATTCATGTCAAGGCGAGACTCGGAGGTCAGAGGAAGGGTACGCACGCCTTGGTTGATGCAACATGGGACTTGAGTGCATCGAAGTTGACGCTCTTGTCAGCGTTAACCAGCCCCGAGCGCTTGGAGATGGGGATCGCTGTGCCGATCCTCTGTTTCGCAGGCTGAGGAGCCGCAGAAACGAGGAAGGGCAGGCCAGCGATGACCGTTGCGAGAGTAAAGCGCATATCAAACAGGTTATTTTCAATGAAGGAGAGGTAAGGAAGAGAACAACTGATCACGCTTGCCTTTATACCATCAGGGTAAACCTGTATGGACCTGCCTTTGACCAGAATCTTGTTTCACACCAGTACAGAAGAAAACGTAGACCAGAAGCCCAGTAGATCAATGGATGATCAGGAGCTCGACAGGAATGATCATCGATTGATTCGTTGTCGTTGTTATTGCATGGAGGTGAGCCCCATACGGCAATGTTAGAGAAGAGATCATCCACGTGTTTCTCAGCGTCTTAGAGACGCACGTCTATCTGCAAGCACCGAACGTGGCCTAAGAAGATATTAACCTAGCTCTGCGAAAGAACGGAAGTTCAGGACTCTTTTTCTCACCAACCGACATGCCCTGCAACTCCCTATGCATCCCGTAAGATCACCTAGCTGGACAACACCCATCTATCATTTTTACCAATGACGCCGGAAACATAGCCGCAAGCAGTCAGAGCCTTGTGAAATCTATCCATCAGTGGCACTGTGTCCTGTGGCAATGGACGAAGATAAACGCCCAAATGAACTCCCGCGGTAAGTCACCTTTTTGACAGAAACCTCAAGAAGTCGTTAGAGCTTAGCTCTTCTCGGCTCCAAATTTACCTGCTTCCCTACCTCGAGACAAGTCCACTAGGCCAAAATCGTACTGGGTATCTAACATGGTGGCCTCGAGTGTCAGCAGGCTGTCAACCGGCATAGCTTTATAGCGCTCACCAATTGGACACTCAATAGCGTGGAGCCCATATATCATTACCCGTCACCCATAGCAGCCGAGGTGACAGCGTTTCATGGCAGTGAACCCGAATCTGACACAAAAATAAGAGATTCCAAGTGGGATACTTGCTTAGCATATCGTACACTCCACAGAAACATGATTGCAAAGATTTCGCTTGCACAGACACTGGTGTACGTTCGCAAGGTCGGTGAGATCCATATCACAATGTTAAGCCATCGGCCAGATTCGAACTTGCACCACGATCAATGATAGGCGAGCTAAATACGACAAAATGCACAGGAAGTTCCTCAGTCGACAGATTCGGAAGACTGCTCACTGAGGGGGGTAGTCGAGTCGTGTGCATGTGATGCAACTCGAACCATGAAACCATGATGTGTGGTATACTTTGGTAAATCCACAGGGGAAAGCAATAAACCTCGCTTTTGCTACACCTACATTGCACTCATCGAAGCTTGACAAGAGCTTAGAAAATCCGACCTTGTCCTCTCCAGGTGTTGATATACGTATTGCTCTCCCCGCTTGGGAAAATCGTAAGACCCTTGTACTTTTGTTCATTAAAGCCTACCAAACGGAAAGGCTTGGCGTCGGCGTCAATGCAGTCGCTGCCCCGTATTTGTAAGAGAGGTGGGCATGGCGCACTTACTCAAGGTCTTCGAGAAATACGTGATCAAAGCTATTTGGTTCATCCCCGTCGCCAGTGAGCCATGGCCCTGCCGCCAGGGCCAAGGCTAACACGGATTTCGGGCGACGTGGTTTTTTAAACCGGGCGAGAGACAGATACACTGACTTGACAGATTTACGATAGAGAATCCCAGTCACATTGGTTGGACGCGCTAGGCAGCAGCGAGATACACCACTGTAGAACACCTCGACGACGCTCATCGCCGAAGCTTCTGTGTCTCTGCACTGTTGCACTGTAGATCGCTTCGTCGTGTCGGTCGCCGAACATCATCAGGTCGAGGGAAATTCCTTCCCGCCTTCGTTCCATTCGCGGTGATTGACTCGGACTTGCCGATCGTATTGACATCCGGGTTCAACGGCACCCTGCGACCACTGCGACGTATCTCTTGGTTTGTTGTAGCGGGGAGTCAGGACCATGTTCTGGCCTTTAACCAGGAGACTGCCTGAGCACTGTTGAAGTCGAGGCGCTATTGGTTGTCTAGTCCCCGAGTCAAGTCGATGCGCTTTGATTAGGGCACAGAAATACATCGATGCCGGATAGTACCGCAGGGGTGTATGTCCAGTCGTGGTAAGCTCAGGCTTGACTTGCAGTTGCTGCCATGCATCGCATGAGGCCTTGAGCTGGCGGGTGTTTCTGCAGATTCACGTGACCGAGTTTCCATGCATCCAATAAAGTACAACACGACCAGGTAGAACCGACAGGCCCTGCCTATCTAATATTTTTTCTAGTACGTAGACAATAATGTATAAGTCTGATATAACTGCTGTCCAAATACCCCATGCGACACAGAGGAGACCAACAACGTCACTTAAGCAAGGGCAGCAAACCCAACGCGCGAGTTGCCAACATCGAAAGCAGTGTAAACGTTAGCGAGGAAAACGTCGCCGATGATCCAAAAGGCTAGAGGGTCATTGTCGTTAGCACACAAGTCTTCTTCGCATGAGAGCAACTCAAACACTCACTTGAACCAGTATCCTGTCCAACGATACCGCCAACGCAGTCAGATGAACCGGAGGAGACGGTTCCGAGGTTGAAGGTCTCAGGAGAGATGGGGAAGGACGTGCCTCCGAAGGTGAGGCTGACGCTAGGGACGGAATCACAAGGGACTAACGGTTGTTAATAGAGAGACGGAGACCAAGTAAGCCGGGAACATACAGGTGTAGTAGCCTTCGCCGACAGTGTCAGATGCATCAGTACCGCCAATGGCTTGGTAGAGAGTCGCCACATCTGAAGGCATACCGACGATGAGGGTGGTGCCTGTATCAATGATGCAGTCAACATCGCTCAACACGGTCTGTCCGTTGCCATCGACACTGTCCATGTTAACTTCCCAGTAACCCTGAGTACGTCGTGTCAATTACTGTCGGGGGACACCTTAGGCTCGACGACTTACTTCTTGTGTGACATCAGCGTAGCTGAAGTCGCCAGTGTACAAGGCGGGGTTAGTACCGCCGATATGCAGCTCGGACCCGGAGGTTGCGAGCTTGAATGCAAATACGGCCTCGTCTGTTTGACCCTGAGAGACGAGACTCTGGAAGACAGGGCTCGCGTTGTAATCAGAGAGGGACTGGAAGGCCATTCCCATCAAACCATCCGCGGGGAACTGCGAACTTTCGAAGCCTGAAGAGTACTCCGATGCCGCACCGAGAGTTTGACTAGTAGCCTACTCGGATCTCGATCTCAGAATCGGTGACGTTGTAAGGGGACACCGGGCGTACCGTGAGTCCGACAATCGAGACAGTGTCGCTATGCTGTTCGCCAGAAACAGTGGATCCATCTCCATACTGAAGGCTGAATGTCTTTCCCAGGTCCATGGAAGTTGAAGACGACGAGGGATCATAGATTGCATGGCCACTGCAGCTCGATCCACATTTGGGACCTGGCAAGAAAAGGTCGCTGTTGTCACGTTCAATAAGAGGTTGACATGCACCAGATGACATATACGTGCCTCGAGCCGGTGTCAAAGTCAACTGTTGGAGAGTGTGAGTTGTGTATTCGTCGTAATGCCAGTGCAAGCTTACCGGTGTAGATGTTTGGAGGAGTACCAGCAGAAATAGTACCGTACCAGAGCTCGCTGTTGAAGTCAGTTAAGTCGTCTCCGCCGAAGGTGCGCTTTCCAGCACTTTTCACGAAAGACGGATGCGAGGCACCGGTGTTCTTCTCAAAGTTATCAAGGCCACGAAGAATCTTACTACATATTCATGTCAAGGCGAGACTCGGATGTCAGAGGAAGGGTACGCACGCCTTGGTCGACGCAACATGGGACTTGAGTGCATCGAAGTTGACGCTCTTGTCAGCGTTAATCAGCCCCGAGCGCTTGGAGATGGGGATCGCTGTTCCAATCCTCTGTTTCGCAGGCTGGGGAGCCGCGGCGACGACGAAAGGCAGGGCAACGATGACCGCTGCGAAAGTAAAGTGCATATTAAACAGGGAGGGTTTCTGGAATGGGCGGTACTAAGGGTGAGGGATGCTGACGAGCCAGTCATGCTAGCCTGCCTTTATACCACTCCGCCACGAGGTGGGCACTGGTGGCCAAGCTGCTCCGCGTGGCTCTCTGCTTCTTTCACATCAGCGCAGCAGACAATGTGGATAAGAAACTTGCTTGACAAATGGGTCGTCGTCGTCAAGGTAAAGTCAAAACCTGTTGCATGAAGGCGAGCCACATAGTATGGCAACGTTGAAGAACACGTGTTTCTGAGCGTCCTGAAGGCACTTGGCCTTCTGCACACACAGAACATTGGCCCGCGAGCAGCCAAAGGAGAAATTAACCTGCCTCGCGAAGAACAGAGGATGGGACTTTTTTCTCACCAATCGACACACCCCGCAACTCCTTGCAACTCCTTGCGCATCCCGGATGGTCATCTCGCCGGCGATGCTGGAAGCTGAACGCCACATGACCGCCCATGCGCCGTGGAGTAGCGAGCTCTTCGACAGAGATCTCGTCAAGAAGCCCCGATAGGACTCTGTTTTTCATGGCTATAAAGTTACCATGACTCGCTTTCCTCCCTTGAGGCAAGTTCACTTGGCCAGAATAAGGGCATCTGACATGGTGGTCTCATCAGCATGAGCAGGTTGTCAGCCGGCATAGCTTGACAACACTCACAAGTTAAAAAGTCAGTAGTGTGACAGCCGAAGTCCATGGCGCATAATTCTCCAGTATCCACAGCAACCGAGTTATGTTTTATGAACAATTGTGAAACACATACCATATACTTCAGCCGGAATGGAGCATTGAAAGTGAGAGACTTGAACCTAAAGCAGGATACTCGCTTGGCACTTCGTGCGCTTCATCGTAACATGATTCCAACGATTTCGCTCCGGAGGTTGTCTACGTGAGTGATGAACGGAAGTGTAGGAGAGGCGTGGACATTGACCATGCTGGACGTGGTCTTCTTGCACAGCTCATCTCATAGTCATGGTCGACATCCATGTATGTCCGCGGGCTCCTATTGGATCCACACGTCGAGCCATGTTCAGGAGATTTCAATTTTGCATCCATCATTTCGCTTTTTGAAGGACAACTACATGGAGCTGAGCGTCGTGCCATCTGACTCTGAGGTCTCCGCTCGCCTCACCACGCTACTCGTGCGCATGATCCATATATCATCGGATCAAAACCCTAAAGTCAAAGTAGGTGAAAGCCCACATTCCGGTAAATACGTCTAAATGAATCACAGGTAGTGAGCTGCCTTGGTGTGCTGTCGAAAAATGTCTTGAACAATTTTAATATGATGGCTTCTTTCCCCATCCACGTGTCACCATGACATCCTCGTCTGTGACAACGCAGAGAAAGTCGCGGTCTCTCAGCTGGAAGAATGAACCGATGTGCTCTCGGCCTCATCCTTGATCAAAGCGCGTCTCAGATGATTCCAGCACCGTCATTGACAGGAGGCTTCGAAGTTGGATTCGGATGGTGGAGAATATCTGCTATGCGTTTGTGTATACCCAAGGCTCACTTCAACTTAAAGCAATGCAGCCTAGCGGATGTTTCAAGGTGAAATCCATCACACTCATGTTTTTGTTCTCCCCTCGACAAAGCCGATTCACTGGCAGAGTCTCTGCGTGTTGGAATAACACCATAACAAGAGCAAACTCTTACAATCGCAGTCTGCTTTCCAATCTTTTCGTAGATCAGCGCCTTGAACAGCTGTCAATCACGCATAAATTTATCGGGAAACATACATGGAAGCCTATGATGAATCTACCGTCACACTCACACTTACCAGCACCTTGGACGAGGTACGATGTCTGATACGCACGAGCCTGAAGTTACAAGCAGGTCTTTGTCAGGATGTCACGACAGGGTTACCAGGTACTACTAGAAAGGTGCCGTTGCCGGGGTCTGATAAATGGACTCGCAGATGTGTTGCCAGCACTTATTCTACTTCTTGCGCTCGATGCCTGCAAGCTCGAGATCGACCATCTCATACACTTGGACAGTTAATTACCTTATTCTCTTCGCAATGGTTGGTCCACCCGATGCGTGAATCAACTGAACGTGCTACATTAGCATTGGGGCCATCACTCGTCCGAGAACTCCGTCCGCCCGGCCACCTACGTTGCGTTGAATAGGTATATCATATACGAGACTTTGCCAATGACCAAACATAATAATCAGCACAAGTGGTCCTTCCCTTAGAAGTGGAGTCGGGGTGACCTCTGCCACCCAGACCTCGAGCTTCCGAGGCTGCTGATGCGGTAATTAGGATGTTGCTTCTAGAGCAATTCCCCGAGCGTTACCGTGACGGGATTCCAAGTCTGCAATTTGGTTAGTTAAAGTTGTGGCCTTCCTTGCTCCTTGTCGCCGAAATCGACGTCTCAATCGGTAGGCGTCTTTGCGCCTGGTGTACTCAAGAACGGAAAGGTGATTCACGAGCAATGGAAGAGGTGTTGTAGAGGTCGCATCAAGGATGAAGGAGGGAACGGTCGTTCCTTCTAGACGTTTGTCCAGCGTGCAGAGTACGACAACGGATGTTCCAGGAACGTGGCCCCAACGCCATTCTGGTTTGTCTAGACTCCATGACGGGATCGCATTGCATTTTCTCTGATTTGCATCAAACTCCTATCTTTCCTCCACGATTCATGAGGTAGGAGTCAATTACCGGGTATAGGATAACAAATAAAAAAACGGTAGGACTTTCTATGATGTGTAGGTATGCTGTCCCGCATTCACCACCATCGTATCTCTGACCAAAGCAACGGACCAAATACGACACACGCGGTCCAGAACTAGGCATGATAACATTAGCGTCGGCCAAGGGGCGCAGTGTCAAGCATGGTGAGTTCTAGTGACGCACCACTTTGACGCTCTTGAGCAGAAGGTATGGGTACTCCCACATAGGTGGAGCTGCAAGTACTGGCTTCTCTCCGTTCACTGGGCTGTTTATGGGTCGAGGGTAGGTAAACATGACCCATATCGAATAGAATGCAACGTAGAAGAAGTGGTACGCTAACAGGGATGGGGAGGGTGCGATGCTATGACGAGGGTTGTGAATGGAGACAACTTTCAAGAGAGCGATTGTAGCTTACCCAGATAGAAGGGACACAGGATCACGAATACAATCACCGCCACACTCAAAGTATTTGAAGCAACCATTTTGGAGCACGGCAAGACATTCGTCTATGTAACCGTTTAATTCGTCCACACAAAACACAACCCCGAGGAACTCACCATCTGCACCAAAAAGGTCGTACAATGCGACGCTGAGAATGTTGATCGTCGATGCAAGCGGTTTACGTGCCCAGTGCCATCGTGAGAGAAGGTCAGACATCTGATCCCAGTTGCTGAAATTGTCAACCTTCGTCAACAGCTGAGATAGGACAACCACATCATTCAGGGCAACCGTCATACCGCCGCCGGTGAGAGGATGTCGCATGTTCCAGGCGTCGCCAAGAAGAAATACGCCTTCCTTAGTGTACTTTCCACCTTGTTCTACGGCTGGTAGGAACGAATTTGGCATGCGTCGTAGACGATCATTTTCTAGTGCCTCGTGGGCGGCCACATGGAGTGAGGCGGGGAGCTGAGGGACGATATTCGTAAGAATGTGTCCCTGGGGGGCGTGTCAGCGTAGATAGTGACGGGGGCGGAAGTGGACTCACCTTAAGGTCTGATGGAAGTGGATGTTTTACATCTACAAGCATGCGGGTATCGTGTTCTGATATTTGGTATAATAGGACAGGTCCATAACCTTTAACAAGGGCGACGGTGCCGTGTTGAGGCATCGGTAAACGTGCATCCTTGAGGATAGCGCCAACAAAGTAGCTTCGCGTTGCTGACTCCCGCATAGACTTTCCCATTACCGAATTTCTGAAATTTGAAAAGCAGCCGTCCGCAATGATGACCAAATCCGCAAAGAACGACTCCTTTGCCCCTTTGGTGCCATCTCCGCTAGTATATGAACGCGTAGCACGAACGCCGAGAATTCGTTTGGTGTATTGGCATTCTATGAGCTCATTCACCGTAGCTTCGACGACATCCACGCCGGGTGCTCGCTTGGCATGCTCTCTCAAGCGCGTGATGAATCTGCCGTGGTGGAAACTCCGACCCTGCCGTCCGTCGGGATAGGGTATATGCACGAGGCGACCTGATTGTACGACGCAATAACCGTGCTCGGGAATGGCATCAATACCCTCCAAGGCGGCCTCCATACCAAGCTTCTGTAACGATGCGACCCCAGCAGGTTGTAATAGTTCGCCGACTATGCGGTCGGGCTCGGACAGAGAACGTTCTAGGAGAGCGACACGAATGGGAGAACCGCGTGATTTCGAAGTTATGGTGGAAAGTGCGTATGCGAGTGCTGAGCCGGCAACACCAGCACCGACAATGAGGATATCATAGTGGTCTGTGCTCATTGTTCTATTCGTGCCAGAAGGTGTCGCCCAGAATCAAAAGAGCATGGACAGAAAGCAGGAAACTGTTTGACGCACCGTGGAGAAGCTTTTTGGCGTCTCAAAAAGTGGTCCCACTGCACTGGTCACGTGGAGAGAGATAAAAGTCACGTGAAGGTGCGTTTCCATCCGATTTCCTTCAAGTTTCCACAACGTCCACCGTGACATTAGTATTGCAGTTCGGTGGTATGCATTTCGCAGCGCTCGCATGTTGAGAAACATTTCATCCAAGTTTCCAGAAACCACGGTCAGTGGCGAAGTGAGTCGTACAAATAGTTGCTCAACGCGACTTTCGACTGCTTCAGACATTGAAGAGTCAGTGGAGACAAGATATAGCTTGATCGTGACGGAATGGCAGCACCACTTCTCTCATTTCACAGAGATATCTTGGAAAAGATACACGACCCTTCTACCAGCGACCTACTTATTCTTGCCCGTGGACTCGGACTCCGGCGACTATTATGTACGCTCCTGAAGATCTACGACTCTCCAAAGAACTTGGTCCTCCTCGTGAATGCTACACCGGAAGAAGAAGCCGCCATTGGCGAAGAGCTCGGTATTATGGGTTGTCGAAAGCCTGGCCTGCGTATCGTTGGGTATGAAATGGGAAAACGAGACAGGTTTGTACCTGCAGTGCCCACAAGGGTCTAAGGCGTTCACGTCCATGAAGGCAGGACCTTTACAAGAAAGGGGGTCTCATCTCTGTGACTTCCCGAATATTAGTCGTCGATATGTTACAGTCGGACATACCCACCGACCTCATCACAGGTATCATTGTCTTGCGAGCAGAAAGGTAGGGGCCTCCGCCGACATTTCAGGTAGCGGTTCCTTGAGTAATCCTTTGTCAGAGTTACGGCTCTGGCTCTGGAAGCGTTCATCGTTCGACTGTACCGCGAGAAGAACATTGCCGGTTTTTTGAAGGCCTTCTCTGATCAGCCAGAATATATCACGAGTGGTATGTCGCCCCTGAAGAACATTATGAAAGAGCTCCATCTACGGACAGTTCATATTTACCCCCGGTAGGTCCTCCAGCATGAGGAGAATCATCCTCTCAATGGTGTTACCAGATTCCACCAATCAATAAAGGATGCTCTCGAGAATCGGAGAGCCGATGTCATCGAACTGTATCAGCGTTTGACAGAACCTATGGAAGCCATTCACCATGCGATAGTGCAGTGTATGACCACAACACTCTCCGAGTTGAAGCGCTCGCATACTTCGGTATATTCTCGTGTTAACCTTCCTCTCACAGCATTTAGATATGTTCCAGATTGACCTCGACGACCTCACCGTCGAAAGCGCATACTTCAAAGCATTCGATACAGTAGTGCGGAGACAACTAGACCCAGTATGGCACAAGGTAGGGCCAAAAACGAAACAACTGGTTAGCGATCTCGCAACACTTCGGCGTCTCTTGACGTGAGCAATGTAGTATTACATCTCGTTGTGCTTCTCTGTTGATCGCGAATTTATCATAGCTACCTGTTGACCTACGATGCTCTCGCTTTTCACGCATACCTTGAAACACTGGTAGCCTCCAACACATCTACCGCAACTGGTGCAGCACGCCAGAACCAATCGCCATGGATGCTTACAGATGCCGCCAACATCATCTTCCAGACTGCACAGCGACGATGTTACACCCTTTCGCGAAAAGCTGCTGACCGCCCGTCAGCCGTTACCGTTATTGACCTCGTGGACAACGAAGATGCGTGGGACGCGTTGGACGACATCGAAGGGCATATCAAGCGGCCTACAAAAACGCCCCAAAAACCGTGGGTACCCGATGGGATGGATCCCGTACTCGAAGAACTTCCAAAGTGGGATTTGTTGGCGGATGTGTTACAAGAAATTGAAGGAGAGATTATGAGACAAGAGTCACTATCATCATGTGAGTTCTATCCTCGATGTACCCGAATGGTGATAATGAACCCGTTCAAAGACAATCGAGGAACAAACACTGTTCTGGTCATGACAACATCTCTTCGATCGTCTACTCTGGTCAGTGAGTTCCTATCGGAGATGGAGGTCGATGCGCCGAAAGGAAAGCGAGGTAGGACAATGATGGAGAGGAAGCTCAGACGATACCTATACTGGAAAGGTAGCCTCGCCGGCCGGAAACGAGACGGGAAGAACCAAGCGCCTCCACAATTCGAGAGGCACGAACCTCGAGTATCTGGCTTGAATACTTCAAACAGCTCGACGGGACTGAGTGAGGCGTTGAAGAAAAAGGATAAGGAAAGGGCAGCGAGGAGCGCAAATAGACGCCGAGTTCGTGGTGGTGCTCCTTCCTTCAGTGCGCCTAGTGGACCAAAAGAGGGTGCCACACCCGAGTTGATCGTGGTAGATGATGGTGAAGAAATTGCAACATTGTAAGATCGTATCCCACCTGGACTCTTTGATCTTACTGTTGACGTATCCGTTTTAGTCTTGCGTCGCAAAGTGCTCCGTTCATGAATGACCTTCTGGTACCTGATGGAGACTTCGAATTGCTAGAAGGGATACTGGCCAGTCAACTCGATCCCGACTTCGACACACAATACGGTTTACTTCCGCCTCAACAGACTGTCGTCGTGCGGGCTTACTCAAATGACTCGGACGACCAGGTCTTGGCGGAGATACAGCCAAAGTTCATCGTGATGTTTGAGCCCAGTCTTGAATTCGTACGCCGTATTGAGGTGTATCGTAATTCGAATCCGGGTCAGGGTGTCAGGGTGTACTTTATGGTGTATCAGCTGAGCTGCGAGGAACACAAGTATCTCGCAGGTCTTAGACGTGAAAAGGAGTCTTTTGAGCGTCTCATCAAGGAACGCGGCGTACGTATATTGCTTCACTGCAACGTAATAAAATACTTACGTCGTATTTGTCTTCCCTAGTCGATGCTTCTTCCGATTTATGAGGATAAAGGGGTAGGAAGCAAGACTGGCGAACAGATGATCAAAACCATCAGTACTCGTCTAGCTGGTGGGCGGAAGGAGTTGAGTACGCAAACATCGCAGGTCTGTTAACACCTTCTATATAGGTTCCATTCTTGTTGACAAGTCGTCCACAGGTTATCGTTGACATGCGTGAATTTCGGTCAACACTTCCTTCGATGCTGCATGCGTCCGGTATCCTGGTTATTCCCGCAACACTGACTGTCGGGGATTACGTCCTTACACCTGACATTTGTGTTGAGCGGAAAAGCATACCAGACTTGGTCTCAAGTTTTAACAGCGGACGGCTGTGAGTTCTGTGCAGATGCGTCGTAGGATGGTATAAACTAACCTCCGTCAAAGGTACACGCAGTGTGAACTGATGTCAGTGCACTACAAGCAGCCTATCTTGCTCATAGAATTTGAGGAGAACAAAGCTTTCTCGCTCGATGTTTGTCTGCATCTCATTCTTCGGCCCACTCCCAAATTGACTATCATATCAGACCGTATCGGAAACGACCAAGACATATGCGAAACCTTCAACGAAATATCCAGCCAAGAAGTCGGGCACCTCCACCGAGTTGGAACGAGCACCCCCTTCAATCCAGTCCAAACTCGTCTTACTCACACTCCACTTCCCTCGAGTGCGCATCATCTGGTCCTCGTCACCCTACGCCACGGCAGACATCTTCAGTGATCTTAAAGCCAACAACTTCGAACCTGACCCTACACGGGCTATTGCGATCGGGGCAGAAGAAGACCCTGAAGCAGGAGCTGGGGTGAACGCAGCTGCTGAAGAGCTCTTACGGTGCCTCCCGGGTATCACGGCCAAAAATGCCAAGTACGTGATGAGTAAGGTGGGGAGTGTGCGTCAGCTTTGTGAACTGAGTAGGGAGGAGGTGCAGGGGATACTTGGTGTTGAACCTGGGAATTTGTGTTGGGATTTCATGCATAGGGGGGAACGAAAACGGACTGGGTGATCATCTGATTTCAGGTTGTCCGGCCGGGTTTCACGTGGACGATGGATATTACTTGGGTACATCTAGGTCCTCATTCAAATTGTCTATCCTGGTTGACCACGTTCCTTGATCCATTGTGCCCGCGCCTGTTCGCTCTACAGTACTACTTGTCCGGAGCTGCTCTAGATGTGAGATTCGCTTTGCATTTCAAGCTCACCACCGCAGAAACAAGCGATGATTGATTGATGCTGATCGGAGGCGGAGTCGACTGTGACGAGTCAAGCCAGGCTGCGGGTTTGCTAGATAATATCATTCGTTGTTCTCTCCTTGTCACGTCGAGTCCCCCTTCATCTTAATCCTGGCTGACTTGATCCAAATCCCACGAAAGCGTTCCCAAGCTTGTGGACTCACGTGAGCCACGGCCTTCGACAGATCCAAGTATAAATACTGGACCTGTTCACGAGGGCATATTATCGATACACAAGCCTTATCCAAACCTCGTTGACCCACGCCGTCCTCAGCACTAGTAGTTGGTAGTCGATATCACTGACATGCCCGCCGTCCAGCCTCCCTGCAAAGTCCTCGTCTCCGGTGCGACTGGGTATATCGCAGCATGGGTCGTGCAAAACCTCCTTGAGAGGGGGTACTCCGTGCGAGGTACAGCTCGGTCTGTAGCGAAGGGTGAACACCTGAAGAAGGTGTTTTCCCCGTATGGTGATAAGTTTGAGGTTGTCGTGGTTGAAGACATTTCACAGGTACGCGCTCGTCGTGATGTTCACACTTATTATACATACACAGTTTGATATGTCCCAGTCTTTGGATTTCTCTAACTCGGAGCGTGGTGTGCTGATCGCTTGGTTCATCTCTGGTTAGGATGGGGCGTTTGACGAGGCGGTGAAAGGAGTGGACGCTATCGAACACACGGCGTCGCCTTTCCATATGGATGCAGTCGACCCCGATGGTGAGTATCTGAATCATCTACATTAAACCAGAAGTTCTACCACCCCCATCGAGTACTCGCTGAGCGCCGGCGCACTTCGCAGAATTGATCAAACCAGCCGTGAACGGCACAGTAGGGATGCTCAAGAGTGTCCTCAAGGACGAGTAAGTAGCGAACGATTCACTCTGAAGCTCGGTTGTCCAAGCCACCCTCCTAGATCCTCTAAGGTGAAGCGGATCGTGATCACCTCATCCGGAGCGGCGGTCATCCGTGACGAACCAACCGTCCTCACGTTCACAGAAGCGGACTGGAACGACCAGTGCCTTGAAATCCTCAAGAAGTTTGAGGATGAGGGGAGGAAGAACGAGGCTCCTAATATGATGAAGTATAGGGCATCCAAGACGCTTGCGGAAAGATGTGAGATACCTTGCCTCCTGGGGTTTCGTTCGGAAGGTTTTGGTTTCTGACTTGTGTGCTTCTGTTCTTCTTTTCTGTAGCTGCCTGGGAGTTCGTGAACAACCCGGAAAACAAGCCGCGCATCAATTGGGATTTGGCTGTGCTTAACCCACCATTCGTACGTTTCGATTGATAAGGAACACCCGAGTAGGCTGGGGAGACTGACCGCTTGGCAATTAACTCAGGTCTTCGGGGTAAAATCTGAGCACTGTTGACTATCACCTGACCTGACTCTTCCAACGTGACAGCCTGCGATCCACGAAGTTACCACACCTTCGTCCCTCAATGTCTCAGCAGCCATGTTCTACGGCTATGTGGCGGATGGTGCCAAAGCCAACGCAGCAGGTAATGACTTCCTCATCAACGCTGGTACTTGCTGGATCGACGTACGTGACCTCGCCGAAGCGCACGCTCTTGCGCTCGAGAAGGAAGCCGCGGGTGGCGAGCGGATTATCGTCAGTGGTGGTGAGTGTGATGTAGTCATTAAACGTCTTTGAACTCTGCAGACTCATGAAAACATCCGATGATCGCTGGTAGGGTTGTGGAAATGGCAAGATTTCAGTGATTACAATTCCTTCAAAAGGACTTGAATTCATAACTGGCCTGACTGCTGTTCTTCGTGCAGTCGACGCAGCCAATGACCTGGACCCACCTCCCAAGCTCTCGACCATCCTCCCAGTCGGAATCAGAGGAGCTGGCAAGACAGCGAAGCATTTGACGATATACGACACAGCCAAGGCTGATCGTATACTCGGATTGAAATACCGGTCTATTGCGGAAACGACAAAGGATACCTTGGCGGATTATGAAGCTCGCGGATGGTAGACAACTGCGATAGGCACACCAATGAGAAGGAGCAGCATTGTACCATGTATACCAAGCAAAAGCCACGATGAAATGAACATTGACTGTATTTAATTATTCACTCAGCAGAATGCTCTGCAAGACATCCGCAACGCTAATCGGAGGTACGGCCAGGTATGTGAAAAAATCTAGATGAGGTACAGGGAGCCGGGGGAAATGGAGGCAGTTCAAGTGAACTAACTATTCCTGCCTACCTCAGGAGAATAACTCCAACATATCGGCAGATAGGGAGGAAGAAACCGCGCTCTCGTTTGCCATTTGCCAAAACCACAAAACACTCACCTACAAATCTCGATCCTTGCTGTCGCCACAGCTTAAGGCGCAGGGAATATCATAACCCTAGCAGTCAGCGTAAGCGCATCTATCTGAGTGGTGACATGGCGGGCTTGAGGAGTGGTAGACAAGGACGCGAGGTTGGATGGGTTAGCATTCGTAGGAGTTTTGGGCTTGGGACGGTGATGCACGATGAATTCCAGGAGTAGCACCGCCGCACAGGAACGATTTTCATGTTCATCAACTGTTCATGGACCATAAATTGGACATGCCTTTTTCGCACTCCAACGGGGACGCTTCGGCGTGCTGAGCACAGATTATTGACGCTATATGACAAAGGTTAGGCGTGCGATAAGCACTTTGTGTGGGGATTAAAACGGATATAATGTTCTTAGTAGCTCATGCGCTCATGGCTCATGTGGCATGGAAACAGATAAGGCTGCAGTGTCACAGCAATAAGCCGACTCTGACCCACCGGAGATTGGGTTCAAGAGCGGACGACTTGGACCATACTGCGTGCGGTGCCTGTAAGTCCCTGCAGGATGAATCAGCTCTCTCACCACACGTCTTCAACGACACTACCGCTTAGTTCGTTCGTTTGGCACTTTGCAGGCCGTATTGTAAGGTAGGGAATCGGGATACGATACTTACTCTGGTAAGATGGCAGACTGGTGACTCTTTGAAAGCTCGCAATATTGGATGGGGATTAGTTGTATTCGATTCTGACGCCCCTGCGAAACACACCACAAAGAGTACTTGTGACCGTCACAGCATACGAATGAGGGCCCAAAGATCCGAAGGTGGTTGCCAAAGTCGTAGTATGGGCACTTGATTATCGATGAACTCGCTGTCAATATTAATGATCAAGTCAGATCACTATTACAAAGTGTCAAGCAAGTTTTTGAGTGAACCATGAGGGGCCTACAAACTGATAAGTAGTGAGCAAGAACACTCTGAAGCGTACTGATGTACAACTTGGCTTAGACCTCTGGCACCCTGTAGATCATAGTGACTGCTCACTGCTCACTAGTGTCGGACGCTCCTCCTCCCGATGTTTCACTTCACTGGCAGTAGGTTTCACACCGCATGCACAAGGATATAGTAATAAGGTTTCTATTTGACTCAAAAGTGACTATACTCTCTCGACCGACAAAGCCGATGCTCACGAATTCATTGTGGTGGGACTTCTCACCTCCAGACAACCCACATCCGCTGTACGCAATCAGCCTTGGAAACAACCATCCAGAATGTCAATCTCCGAGCCGAGTCGAAGCCAAATGTTCATACTCCAGAACATACATATCCAAGTCAAAAGGGGATGCCCTTGGAAGTTGCACGCGTGCTTTGTGGGAGCTGATTCAGTCTATCTCGGCATTGCGGCAGGTGTCTGTACTTATGCACAATGACGGCCATCTAAGTACCCGGTGTCATCGCATTGGGTAGTACACTTCACTTATAAGCAGGTTGGCGGGAATAGGACATAGGACATAGGACATCTACCGTCGCCCACATACAGTTGTGTGCCCCGACTATGTCCTCCCCGAACGTGTCCAGCGATGACAAAGGCCCCTCAAGTTCACAGGTCTTGGAGCAACGTGGAGAAACCTCGCCGACTACCACGCTGCATGGCAATCAACCCCTTGATATGCCGGGACCTCGGGTACAAACTTTGTCTAACCCGACCAGTCCAAAGACATCAGACAACCCAGTGGACAGAACTGACACTGACGTGCTTATACTTATAGTCGATTGGGATGGTCCAGACGACCCGCAGAATCCCAAAAAGTAAGTCCGATCGTGCGCCCACACCAATTCGTTCTGTTCATGTTCTCTCTTCAGCTGGAGCTTCAAGCGAAAATGGGCAGCAACTGCCATTGTCTCGAGCTTCACTTTCATTGACCCCGTATCGTCTTCAATGGTCGCACCGGCCACGGGTCAATTGGCCGCAGATTTTGGAATCCACAACAACGTGATAGTTGCACTAACCACGTCAATCTTCGTCCTTGCTTTTGGTAAATTCGACGTCCGCTAGTTCGATGGCACGCCTCTGATCACGAATTGGTAGCTATCGGTCCCCTTTTCCTTGGTCCCATGAGTGAGATTTACGGAAGGTCACGCGTTCTTCAACTTGCCAACTTATGGTATCTCGGTATGTCCTCCATTCAATTTATCTGTCATCCGTCTCCTCACCCACTTTCAGCATGGAATCTCGGATGTGGGTTTGCACAGAACGAAAACCAACTGCTTGCGTTCCGCTTTCTTGCCGGACTCGGAGGTAGTGCTCCTCTCTCGGTGCGTTTTCAACAGTGAAACACTCTAGCTCCGACTGACTTGACGCACTAGATTGGCGGTGGCGTTCTTGGTGACTGCTGGAGGCCAGAGGAGCGTGGTCAAGCAGTCGCTCTTTATTCCTTAGCACCTCTCATTGGTCCAGTTATTGGCCCTATCACGGGTGCTTGGTAAGCTCCCTTGGACGTTGGATCATAGCAACAGCTTTCATCATACTGTCAGGATTTCTGAGCGCTCGACGTGGAGATGGGTCGTACGTCCATCTCATTGAAAGCCAATGACCGATTGGATCATTGACGTATTTCTCTAGTTCTGGTCAACAAGTATTGTCGATGCAATCATCCAGTTCATGGGCCTATTTTTCCTTCAAGAGAGTAAGTTCAGCCAACCAATAGAAACGGTGTAGAAGGCTCATCATGTGGTTCGGTAGCATATGCCCCTTTGCTCTTGGAGAGGAAGGCAAATAAAATAAGGCAATCAATGGATGAGGAGAAGGTCCATTACAAGGAGGTGCGAAGCATGTTCAAAGAGGACGATCGCTCGTACGTGCAATAGATCCAGTCTTCATGGTGCCTTGACTCAATGAATATTAGTTGGCAAGCTATCATGAGCAAAGCGCTTGTACGACCTTTCGCCCTCTTTTTTCGCGAACCCATCGTTCAGTTGCTTGGCTTATACATGGCATACATGTATGGGACGCTCTACTGTGAGGGCCTAACCTGCTTTATTGGTGGCATTTTCTGAACTATCCTAGTGTTCCTAACGACTATTCCCTCCATCTTCGAAGGAGTGTATCAACAACCCGTTGGTATTGCTGGCTTGCACTACATCGCTCTCGGCGTCGGACTCACAGTGGCCGCACAAATAAACGCGAGAACCTTGGATAAATTTTACGTTCATTTCAAGAGCAAAAACGGTGGTGTTGGGAGACCCGAGTTCAGATTGCGTTGGTACCTTTTCACGTACTATTTACAATCCTCGGATGCTGACCCTTGAATTCGAACTTAGCCGCCATGTTCCCCGGAACCTTTCTGCTTCCAATCGGGTGTCTTATCACGGGGTGGACAGTCCAGGCGCATACCCATTGGATAGCACCGGATATTGTGAGAATTCCCGTTCCCTCGTCGGTACCTTTGACTTATGTTCGATAAATAGGGTATTGCACTCGTAGGTGCTGGTACTATTCTGAACTTCCAGTGTATCCAGACATATGTTGTTGATGCTTTTACTCTCCATGCTGCCTCTGGTGCGTTTTTACTCTCATCAGTAACATGCATAGTCGCCTCCTTTCTAACAAACGTCGCTTTTTCGGCTATACAGCATTGGCTGCAGTCTCATGTCTACGGTCGTTGGCCGGCTTCGGATTTCCCCTATTTGCCCCTGCGATGTACTCGGCGCTTGGTTTCGGCAAAGGGGACACTATTCTTGCTGTGATAGCTATCGTCATCGGTTGTCCTGCGTAAGTCCTTCGCCCCCTTTCCATGCAGCCCTTTTTACTTTTATCCGTGCCGCTGAATCTCCATCCCCTTTTCTGCAGACCCTGGATATTCTGGCGCTATGGGGAAAGACTGCGCAACGCAAGTCGTTATGCACGGTGATCACGGATGGAACGGTTCCCCCCTACTAATTAGCGAATGCTTTTTTTGTGACGACACGCACTACATGCAGGTTGGATTTGTATATTTAGTTAAGTTATCGACGGTGTATTAGTACAACACGTACATAGATATGTCCCCTTGCATTGGATTCGCACTGGAGCATTGATTCACGTTACTTTAAACTTGGAGATGTGAACCCATGGAGTGGTGTGTAGGACGAAGGAGGGGTACTTGCGAGTGCATCTTGGGCCTCCACACTTACCGGGCCTACGGTGATCGGTCAATTAAAGTGCTTCATCATGATGTAAGTATGTATATGAACAATTGATCGATCTACAACCTCGGGCTGTCGATGGGCGCTCCATGTCTACCAGCGCTCTCTCTTTGGTTGATTTGGCAAGCTGGGACCGACATCTCGGACAGGCAGTCTTGGCATGATTTACCAGACATCTTCATCACGAGTACAACACAAGGCAAGGAGGGTATAAACGGTAGTGCATGATTGCAAAACTAACTGACATGAACAGAACATGGATTTCATCTTCTTCCTCGCCAAAAACGCATGCACGCATTCCTCGATTCTCCCCTTATTCTTCCAGGCTACAGTGAATCCGCACGTACCGCTCGCAACCACATGTCCGCCATCCCTTATCGACACTGATCATCCGCAGACCTATCCAGGCGGCACCTAATGCATATCCCTCAACACCCTCAGCACCTCCTGCGTATCCGCCCTATTCATCTCCCGACTCCACCGCGACATCCTCTTTTCCCTCTTGGCCGTTCCCGGCGCACCAGACACACGCTTGCTCTCTCTCTTGCTCGCGCGGCGCTGGAGCGACTCAGGCTTTGACGGAAGCGGGGGAGGCACTGAGAACCGCTGGGCCTCTCCACGCGTCGGGCGCGGGCTGAACAGAGACATGGGCCGTTTTGAGCCTTTTGTATGGGAGGGTTTCGGGGGCGTGTTGGACGCGTCGCCCCTTGCAGGTATGTCTTCCCATTGTTGTGCCTCTGGGCTGGCGGCGGCGGCGGCGTGGGGATTTGAAGGGAGTGGAGAGAGGAGTGGTTTAGGTGGGACTTGGTCGACGCCGAGGGTAGGGACGGGTGTAAAGAAGCGTGAAGACGAAGCAGAGGACGAGGACGATGTGATACTGTCCGCTCTCGCTCTCGCTTTCTCGTCTGCAAACGAGACGCGCCTCCTCCGAGGCGGCTCGAGCACCACCAGGCGGGCGGTATCACCCGTAATAGATGGTGCTTTCTCGGTGACAACGTACGATCTGGTGGGGTCTTGGCAGATCACTATGATAGTCCCTTGTGTCTCAGCGACGGGCGAAAGTTGTGGTGATTGGGTGATAGGACTTGTGGCTGGTTGGCCGCGGAGGGATTTTCCGCGACTTTTCTTGGGCGGAGGAAGGGGCGGAGACCGGGGAGGCGGGGGCGGAGACCGAGGAGGCGGAGGAGGAGGAGATCCTGCCCCTGGAACAGCCGCTGGTGCTTTGCTTGCACGGCGGCTCTTCAACCGGAGAATACGAGAGAGTGAGAAGGAGAAGCGAGTAAACATTGTTTTTGATTTGATAGAGAAAGAAGGATGACCTGCACCCTGAAGGATTGAGAAATAAGGACAAAGAAAGGAGGGGCTTGGCAAAAGCGAAAGGGGTGAAACTCGAGGAGCCTGAAGACCCTTGATGATTGTGGGCTTGGTACTTATGTGAGCTCGGAGCTAGTGTGAATGCCCACAGACCTGTGCAGCGTATCAATTCGTGTGATATGGATCCTTAAAAATGAGGCAGAAACCATCATGAAATGATTGTAATCATGGCGTTGTCAAGAACCGCCTCTGAATGTCACCCATATAAGTGACAGCTTCCAAAGCGATGCGGCATTTTGTTGAAATATGGAAAGCCATCAACTGCTGGCATCGTCATATGTCCTGCTAGTCACAGTAGAAGGGATATTTGTGAGCTGTCCCGGTCACTCACGACTGAGAGGGAAGCCAGCTCACCAGGGGCTGTGCACATCATGCCAGCGTGAGTATGACAGGCACTATCAAAATAACAAACCCGCGACGCAGAGAATGTCATTCCTACGGGGTGCAACCTACGCGCTATCCGAGCTTATCTAAGAGTCTGTGACCAGTAGTATTTGCTGTCGCTCTTGATGTGGATGCAGGAGAGAGCTTGAAAGACAGTACACTACGACTCAGTGGGGAAACTGAGGTGTTGTTTTCCTGTTCCGTCGGATGCCTACTGGAATCATGCAATTTTAAGTCGAGTCTTGGTAAAATCTTCAAAGAGTAAAAAACTTGTTATATAGACCTCATAGATGCAGTGTGTAATGGTGAAAACTTGTGAGCGCCGTAACATTAGCCTTTTGACTCCGCATAGCTATCATCCGTCCGAATCAGGCAAGTATCACGATTAAACCTCCCATGTGCAGACAGTGGATCATCAGAGACGACTGATCAAAACATACAAAGTCTACACTTTGAATACTCTTTCCTTTGTCACATCTGCCTTACATTGTCATTGTCCCCATTCTACAGCTTCCCCTCATATATTCTGATAACATGTCATGTTCATGAGCCCTGGAGAACAATTTGACCTTGCCCACCACTGCCGACTTCCATCCAGACCCCAGCGAAAGCATCAAACTTTCCCCAGCTTGTCAGGACCTCATTGGAGATATCATTGCGTTATACAGCCATCATGAGATTGTGTCTATGTTAACAATTGGTACAGGATGATAGGACAATGATTTGCTCTTCTAAAGCTCTTCAAGGAGAGCAAGAATGGAGGATACAGGAGATTGAAAACGACTACACAAAGCCACAAAAGGTCCTTGCAATGTATGCAAGTGCCATAATAAAAATAATTGTTACCAGCTGGATGGCAAGGTGATCCAAGGGAATAGATGAGGATGTTGTCCAGGTAGACTACAATGCAAACATTGAGCATATCAGTGAAGATGGTGTTTGTCAAGTCTGGGTTCAATCCCGGAATTCCTGGATAGTCCGGAGCGCGCGGAAGTGGCAGAGTTGGGCGGGAATCCCTGAGGGGGGTTGGAGTTGTAAGGAACTTTGGCTTCAGCTTATGTGCTGCACCCCTGTACAAGTTCTGTTCCTTGATTTCTGAGCGGAGGGTTGGAGATCAATCCTAAGGTCAACTTAAGGACTGAGGAGGTTCAGAGTGAAGCAGATCAGGAAAGAATGGGATTTAGTTGATATTTGAGCTAAGGAAATATCAGAGAGTACAAGCGGGTTTATATACTGAAGAGTCTGGAAGATGTTAAAGTATGTTGGATGAATCGGAGTTTTGGGTTTCCGGAAGAAAGTAAGGAATGAGTTGGAATGGCGTCAGAATGGGAGAATAATGACTGAAGGCAATGGCACAATAATTGCGAAGCAAGGGGGAAGGGAATTATCGATAGGAACTGTAAATGTCAAGAAGTGTCAAAGGAAAGTGACATATGTCAAGAGATAGCCAAGATAGGAATATGAAAGTCCGGGATGGGAATGCAAAAGTCTGGGATGGGAATGCAGAAAGTCCGGGACAGGAAGTATGGGGTTTGGAATGTCTGATGAAAGAGAAATCTTCTAAGGTAAAGTCTGAGGCTCGGGATTTGGGATTTGATCATAGGGGGTCAGAATTGGGCCGGATGGGTTAGGGAAGTTTTGGGATGTGACAGTGTTGATGAACTGCTGGAAAGCTGCTGGGGTGTTGGTCAGGCCAAACAGCATTACAAGCCACTCATAGGAGCTAGTGATGCACTGGGCCTGGCCTTGGGCCCTATATACGCTAGGCCAAGCTGGGCCTACATAGGGGGCTTAGGAGGGCCTAGGGCCCAGCTTGGGATTATGGTAAGCCCAAGCCTTGGGCCCAAGCCATGGCTTCCTGGCTATTTCCATGAATAAACTATGTAGTTAACCCAATTTGGAAATAACTTACCAAGGCCATACCAATGTAAACTTCCATCAGATTGTACATGGTTCTTTTCTATCCTTATCTCACTGCCAGCATGCAGGTACTTTCAAGCAATGACAAAGCACCAGTTAAAACCTTCTGACCACGATGTATGGCCAAACTCTTGTCTTGGCTCACTGACACCAACAGTAACATAACACAAACTCTCAATTCACCAGCAACCCACTCAGGCCACCAGTGAAAAAAACAGAGCCATCAGTACACCAACTAGCCACACAACCCAAAATGCCTGCAAATAATCTGCCCATGACACATCAATCATGATTGACTCAGACTTGGACTCAGACCATGTAGACAATGAGGGTAGGCCTACAGGCTATGATACATGTTCCATTGTATATTATTACATTATTGACTACTCTACCTATTGATCTCTGTCTACAGAAAAATGGCTCCATTGCGCTGTTAATCAGCTTGCCAAGGCCCCCATCCACAGGTACATTCTTTCATTTTGACACCATGCTCACTTGTGCATTTTGGAAAGGTAATGTGAGTGTATCACATGCAAGCTCTCTGTCAAGTCCAGGTTCAATCCTGGAATTCCTGGAGAGTCTGGATCATGTGGAAAGGCGAAGGGGGTCGGGAATCTTTGAGGGGGGTCAGAGGGGCAAGGGACTTTGGCTTCAGCTTATGTGCTGTGCCCCTGTACAAGTTCTGTCCCTTAATTTCAAGGCAGAAGTTTGGAAGACAATCCTAAGATCAACTTAAGGACTGAGGGAGGTTTCAGAGTGAAGCAGAGACTTTGGAGGATAGAACAGGATTTAGTCGATATTTGAACTAAGGAAATATTACAGAGTAAAGTTGGGTTTATATATTGAAGAGTCCAGAAGATATAAAACTGTTCAAGTATTTCAGACAAATCAGGGTTTAGGGTTTCCAGAGCAAAGTAAGAGGATGAATTGGAATGGCGTCAGAATGATGGAATAAAAACTGAGGATGATGGCACAATAATTGTGAAGCAGGGGGAAAGGGAATTATTGATAGGAACTGTAAATGTTAAGGGATGTCAAAGGAAAGGAACATATGTCAAGAGATAGCCAAGATAGGAGTATGAAAGTCCAGGATGGGAAATACAGAATTCAGGATATCAGATGAAGGAGAAAATCTTCCAAGGTAAAGTCCAGGGCTCGGGGTTTGGGATTTTGATCATAAGGGGTTGGAAGTGTGTCAGATGGGTTGGGAAACTTTCAAGATGTGACAGTATCCCCCTCTTGGGCATGAACCCTTGAGTGCCTGGATAGAAGTCCATAATGAGTAATAGAAGTATGGCGGAGTTTGAAAATTGGGGATCAATCTGAGGGACCTTACAACTGTTGACTACCTGTTGTTTAGTTTCATCAACCATCATGTCTACTCACTCCCAATCTGATGACAAAATTGCCTGCCTCTAGCAGGAGGAAGAAGAATGCACATGCAAGTCCGCCCACAGGATTCAGGAGGCCAAAGAGAAGAAGGCCCAGTGGGAGGTGGAAAAGCGTGATGAGGTGAGGTGGAGAATTGAGGAGGAGACATGGAAGAAGGCAGAGGAGAACAAGAGGTGGAGGAAGGCAGAGGAGGAGGTCACGTGGGTGGCGGCAGAGAGGAGGCAACATGAGTTGGAAGAGTCACAGAGGCATGGCATGAGCGGCTCAATGAAGGGGCCTGAGGTGGGCCATCCCAAGGCAGCATGGGGAGGCCCAGGGGTTGGCTCCCTAGGGCAAACACTGCTTGCACAGCCTGTGTGAGGGCTAGGGTCCCATGCCCAGGCCTGAAGACTAGATGATTGAGGACATGCACGAGGTACACACAGGTGCATACATCGTGCCAGAAGGCCAGAGCGGCAGGGAAGAGGGCAGCCGTGAAAGTGGTGTCCCTGCACAGAGGGAAGGACTGGAAGTGGTGGAGGCAGAAGAGCCTAGAGGTCTGGAAGGAGAGGGAGGAGCAGGAGCAGGAGGAGGATGAAGAAGAGCAGGACATGCTTGGGGCCCTAGTAGTGTCCTACGAGGCTCAACAGAAGGTGAAAAAAGCCTACCAGGAGGTCATCGTGGCACAGCTGTCAGGGATCTAACAGGTGCTCACGAGTGGCCTGGCAGCCTTCCTCGAGGCTCAGGGGTCCCGGGGTGTGGAGTCCAGAGGATGCTGGGAGGCATCAGGTTGGAAGGGGAAGGAGCGGGAATGTGGGGAGGAAGAGCAGGGCAAAGATGGGGAGGATGAGGAGGAAGGTGAGGGTGAGGAGGGGGGTGAGGAGGATGGGGGTGTGGAAGTAGTGTAGAACTTTCCTTCGGCCCCCTCATATAATTAGAGTAGCCTGTGTTCTTGATGAATGTTTTCTGCCCTCATCTGAGAGAATTAAGGGGTCCGGACTTCGTGGGATATGTGGAGTGGAAGTCTGAGACAAGTTCCAATGCATGAGCAAGTTCGGTCATGAGGATCTAGGAAGTTTCTTCGTCAGTCCCTTTGTAGCCCGCCCACTTTACCAGATACAGGAGTTGGCAATTCCTGTGTTGTTGGTTGATTTTGGAGTCTGGGATTTTGGAGATTTCATATTCATGTTCTCCATCAACTTTGACTGGGGGAGGTGGGGGTTGGACCCGATTTGGGATTATGTTCAGAGTTGCAGGTTCCAACTGGGAAACATGGAAGACGGGGTGGATAGTGTGCATGGAGTCCAGAAGTTGGAGGGTGAAGGATAGGGGTTCAGCTTGAGCAATGATGGGATAGGGGCCAAGGTTCTTTTCCGAGAGTTTCTTGGAAGGGCAAGTGGAGCAGAAGTACTTTGCCTTGATGAACATTTGGTCTCCAATCCGGAAGTCCAGTGTGGGAAGTCATTGGGAATCCGCGGGTCCTTGATAGCATTTTTGAGCATGGGCCATTTCCATGCACAGGAATTCATGGAGTTCCTGTAAGTTGACTGCATATTCACGAGCATGGGATGAGGCCAAATCCCTTTTGGGGTAGACTGAGACATTGGGATGATAGCCTTTGTTAGTGAAAAATGGGGATACTCCTGTGGTAGCACTAGGGGCATTGTTGTACACAAATTTCGCTAGGGGTAGGAGTTCTGACCAATTGTCCTATTGGTAATTGCAGTAGATGCTGAGGTACTGCTTGAGGGTCTGGTTTGCTCGTTCCGTTTTCCCGTGGCCTTTGGGATGATGTTACACTGATGAGGTCATGAGAGCTCAATCAGATAACACCAACAAGTCCTATTGTCAAGTAGAACAAGATCTATCAGAAGTCTTTACTGGCAGACTATAGGTCAATCATTGAAGTGAGTTCTCAGACCAAGAGATAGCTGGTTAAGCTATGTATTGTGTAGATCTAGCTTAGGTTGTAACCAAGTAGAGTGCAGGTCTTTATACTACAGGAAATGGCACATAGACCAAGATATCCAAAGTAGGTATTGTCCAAAACAGGTAACCAAAGATAAGAGGGATAAACACCATTGGGCGGAAGGTCATAGAATATGAAAGAAGAAAGATAAGGCCAGGGACTTTGCCTGGAGTCACTTGTTGTACAAAGGATCAAAAGAGGAAAGAGATCATGTGATGATAGAGAGTCACGTGAGAAGGAAGAGAAAAAGGGGCTAAAATGGTTCTACCATAACAGATGATATCCCAAAGTGAAGTGAAGGTGGATGTCGAGGGCTTTCCTGAGGGAACGGAAGAAATGGGAGACAAACTCGGAACTGCAGTTGGAAGTTATGTGGGAGGGAACTCTGTGCTTGGAAAACACATGAAGGAGGAATAATTTTGTGAGGCATGGAGAGTTAATAGTGTCGTGAGTGGGAATGAATATGGTTTTCTTGGAAAGGCAGTTGATGACTACTAGGATTGTGGTGTGTCACATTCCAAAACTTTCCTCACCCATCTGGCCCAATTCCGACCCCCTATGATCAAATCCCGAATCCTGAGCCTCGGATTTTACCTTAGAAGATTTCTCTTTCATCGGACATTTTGAACCCCATACTTCCCGTCCTGGACTTTTGTATTCCTATCTCAGCTATCTCTTGACATATGTCACTTTCCTTTGACACTTCTTGACATCTACAGTTCCTATCGATAATTCCCTTCCCCCTTGCTTCGCAATTATTGCGCCATTGCCTTCAGTCATTATTCTGACGCCATTCCGATTCATTCCTTACTTTCTTCCGGAAACCCAAAACTCCGATTCGTCCGACATACTTTAACATCTTTATATCTTCCAGACTCTTCAGTATATAAACCTGCTTGTACTCTCTGATATTTCCTTAGTTCAAATATCAACTAAATCCCGTTCTCTCCTGATCTGCTTCACTCTGAACCCCCTCAGTCCTTAAGTTGACCTTAGGATTGATCTCCGACCCTCTGCCCTGAAATCAAGGAACAGAACTCGTACAGGGGCACAGCACATAAGCTGAAGCCGAAGTTCCTTACACCTCCGACCCCCCTCAGGGATTCCCGACCAACTCTGCCATTCCGTGTGCTCCGGACTATCTGGGAATTCTGGGATTGAACCCGGACTTGACACTTTGACATTCCTTGACATTCACAGTTCCTATCGATAATTCCCTTTCCCCTGCTTCACAATTATTGCGCCATCATCCTCAGTTATTATTCCATCATTCTGATGCCATTCTGATTCATCCTCTTACTTTGTTCCGGAAACCCGAAACCCTGATTTGTCTGAGATACTTTAACAGTTTTATATCTTCCAGACTCTTCAGTATATATATCTGACTTTACTCTGTAATATTTCCTTAGTTTGAATATCAACTAAATCCTGTTCTATCCTCCGAAGTCTCTGCTTCACTCTGAAAACCTCTCTCAGTTCTTAAGTTGAGCTTAGGATTGTCCTCCAAACTTCTGCCTTGAAATTAAGGGACAGAACTTGTACAGGGGCACAGCACATAAGCTGAAGCCAAAGTCCCTTGCCCCTCTGACCCCCCTCAAAGATTCCCGACCCCCTTCGCCTTTCCACATGCTCCAGACTCTCCAGGAATTCCAGGATTGAACCTAGACTTGACATGTATGAGTGCTGTCCCTTAATTTTGAGGCAGAGGTTCAGAAGACAATCCTAAGATCAACTTAAGGACTGAGAGGGGTTTTAGAGTGAAGCAGAGACTTCGAAGGATAGAACAGGATTCAGTCAATATTTGAACTGAGGAAATATTACAGAGTAAAGGCAGGTTTATATACTGAAGAGTCTGGAAGATATAAAAGTGTTAAAGTATATTGGATGAATCAGGGCTTCAGGTTTCTGGAGTATAATAAGGGGATGAATTGGAACGGCATCAGATTGATGGAATAATAACTGAGGACGATGGTGCAATAATTGTGAAGCAGGGGGAAATGCAATTATTGATAGGAACTGTAAATGTCAAGGGATGTCAAAGGAAAGGAACATACATATGTCAAGAGATAGCCAAGATAGGAGTATGAAAGTCCGGGATGGGAATGTGAAAGTCCGGGATGGGAAAATACAGGATTCAGGATATCAAGTGAAGGTGAAACTCTTCTCCAAGGTAAAAAAGTCCAGGGCTCGGGGTTTTGGGTTTGATCATAAGGGGCCGGAAGTGTGTCGTATGGGTAGGGAAAGTTTCAGGATGTGACACATGCTGCAAATTGGTCACAGACTGGATCCCTCCCAAGGTGCATGTTTTGAGTCAAATGGAACACATGTATATTGCATCAGAGCCATGAGCAACAGAGAGTTGCACCAACAATCTGCTCTTGGGATCCTGTCAAGTCCGGGTTCAATCCCGGAATTCCCAGATAGTCTGGAGCGCGCAGAATGGCAGATATCGGTTGGGAATCCCTGAGGGGGGTCGGAGGGGCAAGGAACTTTGGCTTCAGCTTATGTGCTGTGCCCCTGTATGAGTTCTGTTCTTTAATTTCAGGGCAGAGGGTCGGAAGACAATCCTAAGGTCAACTTAAGGACTGAAGTGGATTTCAGAGTGAAGTGGAGCAGGAGAGAACGGGATTTAGTTGATATTTGAACTAAGGAAATATCAGAGAGTACAAGCGGATTTATATACTGAAGAGTCTGGAAGATATAAAGGTGTTAGAGTGTGTTGGACGAATCGGAGTTTTGGGTTTCCGGAAGAAAGTAAGGAATGAATTGGAATGGCGTCAGAATGGTGGAATGATGACTGAGGGCAATGGCACAATAATTGCAAAGCAAGGGGAAAGGGAATTATCGATAGGAACTGTAGATGTCAAGAAAATGACATATGTCAAGAGATAGCCATGATAGGAATACGAAGTCCGGGACAGGAAATACAGGGTTTGGAATGTCCGATGAAAGAGAAATCTTCTAAGGTAAAGTCCAAGGCTCGGGATTCAGGATTTGATCATAGGAGGCTGGAATTGGGCTGGATGGGGTAGGAAAGTTTCGGGATGTGACAGTATCCCCCTCTTAGGCATGAACCCTTGAGTGCCTGGATAGGAGTCCATAATAGGAAATAGAAGTATGGCAGAGTTTGAAAATTGGGGATCAATCTGAGGTACCTTATGACCTTTGACTGCCTGTTGTTTAGTTCCATCATCCATCAGGTCCACTCACTCACAATCTGATGACAAAATCGCCCGTCTCCAGCAAGAAGAGGCGGAACGCACGCGGGAATCCGCCAAAGAATTGAGGAGGCCAAGGAGAAGAAGGCTCGGCAGGAGGCGGAGAAGCACGAGGAGGCAAGGCAGAAGCTCAAGGAGGAAGCATGGAGAAAAGTGGAGGAGGACGAGAGGAGGAGGAAGGCGGAGGCAGAGGTCGCGAGGGTGCGGCAGGGGTCACAGGAGTCACAGAGGCGCAGGGCAAGCGGCTCATTGAAGGGGCCTGAGGCAGGGCCATCACAAGTAAGTGTGGGGAGGCCTGGGGGTTGGCTCCCCAGGGCCAACACTCCCTGCGTGGCCTGCATGAGGGTGGGGGTCCTGTGTCCGGGCCCAAAGACCAGGTGATCACGGACGTGCGTGAGGTGTGCGCAGGTGCACTCATCGTGCCAGGAGGCTGGAGTGGTGGGAAAGAGGGCTGCCATGGAAGTGGCATCACCGCGTGGGGGAAGGACTGGAAGTGGCAGAGACAGAAGAGTCTGGAGGCCTGGGAGGAGAGCGAAGAGGAGGACAAGGAGGACGAAGAGGCCAAAGAGCATCAGGACGCACTCAGGGCTGTCATGGCACAACTGTTGGGGATCCAACAGGTGCTCTCGGATGGCCTGGCAGCCTTCCTCATGGCTCAGGGGTCCTGGGGCGCGGAGTTCGGAAGAGGCTGGGGGGCGTTGGAGTGGAAGGGAAAGGAGAGGGTGGATGGTGAGGGAGATCAGGGAGCAGATGGGGAGGATGGGGATGAGGAGGAGGGTGAGAGTGAGGAGGATGGGGATGGGGAAGTAGTGTAGTGTACTCCTTCGGTCTCCTCATGTACAATTAGCATAGTTCTTTTTGATGAATCAAAAAAATGTGTTTCTGCCCTCATCCAAGAGAATTAAGGGGTCCGGATATGCAGAGTGAAAGTCCAAGACGAGTTCTGATGTGTGAGCAAGCTCAGTCGCAAGGATTCAGGAAGTTTCTTTATCAGTCCCTTCGTAGCCCACCCATTTTACCAGATACAGGAGTTGGCAATTCCTGTGTCACCAGTCAATTTTGGAGTCTAGGATTTTGGAGATTTCGTATTCAGGTTCTCTGTCGACTCTGACTGGGGGAGGTGGGGGTTGGACCCAATTTGGGATGATGTTCAGAGTTGCAGGTTCCAACTGGGGGACATGGAAGATGGGATGGACGGCATGCATGGAGTCCGGAAGTCGGAGGGTGAAGGACGGGTCCAGCTTGGGTGATGATGGGATAGGGGCCAAGGTTCTTTTCCGAGAGTTTCTTGGAAGGGCAAGTGGAACGGAAGTACTTCACCTTGATGAACACTTGATCTCCGATCTGGAGTCTGGCGCAGGGATTTGTCGGGAGTCCGCAGGTCCTTGGTAGTGTTGTTGAGTGCGGGCCATTTCCGTGTGTAGGAATTCGTGGAGTTCCTGTAGGTCAACTGCCTATTCACGGGCACGGGATGAGGTCAAATCCCTTTGGGGTAGACCGAGACGTTGGGATGGTAACCTTTGTTAGCGAAGAATGGGGATACTCCTGTAGTAGTGCTAGGGGCATTGTTGTACATGAATTCTGTGAGGGGTAGGAGTTCCAACCAATTGTCCTGTTGGTAGTTGCAGTGGATTCAGAGGTACTGCTCAAGGGTCTGGTTCGCTTGTTCTGTTTGCCTGTCGCCTTCGGGATGGTATCCTAAAGTGAAGTGAAGGCAGATGTCAAGGGCTTTTCCAAGGGAGCGGAAGAAATGGGAGACGAACTCGGAGCCCTGGTCAGAGGTGATGTGGGAGGGAACTCCATGCTTGGAAAACATGTGGAGCAGAAATAATTTTGCGAGGCTCGGAGAGTCAATAGTGTTGTGAGTGGGAATGAATATGGATTGTTTGGAAAGGCAGTCAATGACTACGAGGATTGTGGTATATTTGCTGGAAGGGGGAAGTTGTTCGATGAAGTCCATGGAAATGGAACTCCAGGGTTTTTCAGGGATTGGCAGCTGCTTGAGCATTCCATAGGGGCGGTGTCTAGGAGTTTTAGCTCAGGTGCAGGAGGTGCAGGAACTGACATAGTTTTTGACAAAGGTGCGGAGTCCTGGCCAAGTGTATTCCTGACGGATGAGCTGTAAAGTCCTGTTTTGCCTGAAATGTCCAGACAGGGGGTGGTTGTGCTTGTATTGGAGGATGCAAAGATGGAGGTCCTTAGCTTCTGGGACAAAGATGTGATTGTCAAGTGTCAGGAAACCGTCGGGGTTGATAGCCCACCGGAAGTCCAACGAGTCCAAAAGATGGGGGGAAGCTATGGGGTCGGAAGACAGGAAATCTAGGATGTCCTTGTGAATGTCTTCGATGTCAAGCAAGGACGAGGCCCAGAGGACCGGGGCGAGTAGGATAGTGGCTTGTATGGACAAGGCAAGCTGTTCCTGAGTGAACACTGGGTGGAGGTTGTGGGGATTGACGTGAGCATAGTCCTTATCCCCCTCTTTTGGGTAGACGTCCCAGCATCTAGTGAGGGAATTGGGCTTAGCTCCTAAGCATCCAGGGTGGAAGCAGATGACGAGGTTGAACTGGGATAGGAATTCTGACCAGCGGGTCAGAACTTTGGAGGTGGAGAAATACTCCAGATTTTTGTGGTCAGTAACGACATCGATAGGAGTGCTGGAACCTTCAAGGTAATGACACCAATGCCGGAAGGCTTTGTGGATAGCGAGGAGTTCCTTATCATGGGTGTCATAGTTGAGTTCCGGGGCTGTCAGGGTGTGGGAGTAGAATGTGATGGGGTGGAATTCCTCATCTGGACAATGGATCAAGAGGATTCCCGCAATAGCATAGTCTGAAGCATTGGTTTCGACTGTGATAAGACAGTTTGGAATCCAGTGAGTAAGGATAGGGGCTTGGGTGAATGTGTCTTTGAGTTGTGTGAAGGCGGAGCGGCAGGAATCGTCGAAGTTCCAGGGGGCATTTTTCCGAGTGAGTCGCGTGAGTGGGACAACGATATCGGAGTAGTTGAAGATGAAGCGACAATAGAAGTTGGCAAACCCGAGAAAGGACTGGATATCCTTGACTTTCCAGGGTTCGGGCCAATCTCAGACTGCTTGGACTTTTTCCAGGGACATGGTCAATCCCTGGGGGGAGAGACGGTAGCCCAGGTATTTGACAGAGTCCAAGTGCCACTCACATTTCTCCGGTTTGGCATAAAGTCCATGTTTCTGGAGACTTCCCAAACATGTTCCTTGTGAGAGGCCATGTTGTTGGAATAAATGAGGATGTCGTCAAGGTAGACCACGACGCAGACATCTAGGAGGTCTGCAAAGATGCTATTGACAAAGTGCTGAAAGGCCGCAGGTGTCAAGTCCGGGTTCAATCCCGGAATTCCCGGATAGTCCAGAGCGTGCAAAAGGGGCAGAGTTTGGTGGGAATCCCTGAGGGGGGTCGGAGGTGTAAGAAACTTTGGCTTCAGCTTATGTGTTGTGCCCCTGTACAAGTTCTGTTCCTTGATTTCGGAGCAGAGGGTTGGAGATCAATCCTAAGGTCAACTTAAGGACTGAGGAGGTTCAGAGTGAAGCGGATCAGGAAAGAACGGGATTTAGTTGATATTTGAACTAAGGAAATATCAGAGAGTACAAGCGGGTTTATATACTGAAGAGTCTGGAAGATATAAAGATGTTAAAGTATGTCGGACAAATCGGAGTTTTGGGTTTCTGGAAGAAAGTAAGGAATGAGTTGGAATGGCATCAGAATGGGAGAATAATGACTGAAGGCAATGGCGCAATAATTGTGAGGCAAGGGGAAAGGGAATTATCAATAGGAACTGTAAATGTCAAGAAGTGTCAAAGGAAAGTGACATATGTCAAGAGATAGCTGAGATAGGAATACACAAGTCCAGGATGGGAATGCAGAAGTCCAGGACGGGAATGCAGAACATCCGGGACAGGAATGCAAAAGTCCGGGACGGGAAGTACGGGGTTCAGAATGTCCAATGAAAGAGAAATCTTCTAAGGTAAAGTCCGAGGCTTGGGATTCGGGATTTGATCATAGGGGGTCGGAATCAGGCCGGATGGGTTAGGGAAGTTTCGGGATGTGACAGCAGGGGCGTTGGTGAGCCAAAAGGGCATCACCAGCCACTCATACAAGCTGTAGCGAGTCCGGAAGGTGGTTTTACATTCATCCCCAGGAGCAATGTGGACAAGGTGATATGCATGGCAGAGGTCAATTTTGGTGTATACCTTGGTGCGGCTAGGGGAATCAAGGAGGTCGCAGATCAGGGGTAGGGGATAGCGGTCTTTTTTCGTGATTTTATTGAGTCCTCAGACATTGACACAGAGGCATAGGGATCCGTCCTTCTTGTGGACAAAGAGGACGGGAGTGCCATGGGTGGATTGAGACTGGTGAATGAAGCTGTAGTTGAGGTGTTCGTCTATGAATTCCCGGAGGGACTCAAGTTCTGTAGCAGAAACCGGGTAAACAGTCCTGAGAGGAGGGGAAGCACCTTCCTCTAAGTCAATCTTGAGATCAAATTCCCTATGGGGCGTGAGGGTGTCAGCCTTGTGCTTACTGAAGACATCGGGGAAATTGTGATAGTCTGGAGGGACGGAGGACAGATCAACTTCTTTGGGAGTTTCAGAAGTGCCGGAGTCATGGGATACAGAACAGAGTTTGGAGTCCTGGGGACAGAGGTGAATGCTGAACTGCTTGGAGCCATCGAGTTTGCATGCATGCACAAAGGTGGCAGCATTGACAAACGAGATGCAAGGAGCTTCGTGAGGTGGCTTGTCGGGAGTGTCAGAGTGAGCTAGGGGAACGGAGTCCAGAATCTCCAGAGGTGATGTCGGGGTCATTGGCAAGTCTTGAGCTGGCATTCGGAAAGTAATACTGCCCAGTACCCAGTCAATTGACGGATTGTAGCGGGTGAGCCAGTTGTGTCCTAGAACAAGGGAACAAGATGAATCCAATGGAGTAACATAAAATGTATTGGAGGTGACAAAGCCAGAAGGGAAATGAATGGCAAGGTCAACAGCACGGGTAATCATAGAATTGGAAGTACCATCAAAAAGTTTCAAAAAAATAGGAGGCACAGAATATGTCAGAAAATGATGCTTGTCAATGAAAGTAGTATCAATGAAACAATCAGTAGAACCACAATCTAACAGAGTGGGAAAAGCGGAAATTCCGGAAAAGTCAGGAAAAGAAACAAGCGGCATAAGGGCCTTGGGATCATAAAGAGCGGACATGTTGAGACGGGTCTCCATAGGTGCACAGTGGGATTCAATGCAGCCTCCTTCCCATGCAGAGTCCAGAAGGCTGCACCCTAATTTTTTGCCTCAGGGGTAGAGGCCTCCAGTTTGGCTTCTGGAGCAGGGGACATTTTGGCTGCATGGGCCTTGGACGTGCGGGAAGTGGACTTCTGGCAATCCTTAGCCACATGTCCAGCGGCTCCACAGAACATGAGGTCAAAGCAGTGTTTGTGTTCCTTGGAGGTGAGGCATCCATCCTTCCTGAGTTTGCTGGAGAGGTCGGACGTGGGCTTTGGGGTAGGGGCGGAGGACTTCACCAACAAGGACCCGGAAGGGTTGGACAAAGTGGCAGGTTTCAGAGATGAGGTGGTGGGAGTGCTTTTGGATGTGGAGGACTGGTTTCCAGAGGGTCTGATTTGGCGGGCAACTTTGGACTTGCATTCCCAATATCTCCCGTCGATAGTCTGGGAGAGAGTCCGGAGTTCTCCTAGGGAGCGCAGTTTCCTGATATGGGAAAGCTCATCTTTGATGTGATCTGGAAGTCCGTTGTAGAAGTGATGTTGAAGGGCTCCCTTGCCATAACCCCGGACCTGGGAGGCTAGGTGATTGAATTCTACCATGTATTTGTTGATATGCTGGGAGTCTTTCATGGATAGGTGGTCAAGTTGGTGTTCCACATCACCGACAGGGTCATGGGGGCCAAAGTTGGTTTGGAGCTTGAGGATGAATTCCCGATAATTATCCGTTCAGTCGAGACAAAAGTCCGGATCGTCCATCTGGAGGAGGTCAGGCTCAAACCACTTGAGGGCCATACCTTTTAGGTAAGACTGGGCAAAGGTGACTTTCACGCGGTCAATCCAGAATGCACGGGGACGGTCCTGGAAGTTCAGCTCACATTGGACCAGAAAGGCCCACAACTTGCGGGGGTCAGTCCCATTGAAGGTGTCAGGCTCCTGCACCTTCGTGCCAGAGATGAGGAGCTTTTGGATTTGTGGTCGCAGCACGATAACTCAGCAAGGCCGTGAACTGCATTTGCAAGCACCATGATGGGATTAGGCAGGATTGCATTATCGGGGTTGTCGTCATTGGAGGGGTCAGGGTCGTTGTCACTGCCATTCCCGTCATCAGAGGGGTCTGGGGCGCCCCCGGAGGGGTAACGACTTGAGGGAGTAGGGGTGGAGATGCTTTGAGACGCGGGTCTTGCCTGAGATGTGGAGGTTGATGTACGATGAGTGGAGAAGCTTCGGAATTGTTTGGCGACATCAGGGCCTCAACACGAGGTCATCAGGGAGTGCAGGACATCTTCTTGGGCTGCCTCCTCCTGTGCTGCATTGATGCTTTGCATACTGTGTGTTTGAGCAAGAGTCTGGATAGTTCTAGACATGCAGTAAAGAGGTGATGTTAGCGAACTCATAGAGGTTTGAGTTCAAATATACTGTCAAGTCCGGATTCAATCCTGGAATTCCCGAATAGTCTGGAGTGTGCGGAATGGCGGATGTTGGTCAGGAATCCCTGAGGGGGGTCGGAGGGGCAAGGAACTTCAGCTTCAGCTTATGTGCTGCGCCCCTGTACGGGTTCTGTTCCTTAATTTCAGGGCAGAGGGTCAGAAGACAATCCTAAGGTCAACTTAAGGACTGAAGTGTTTTTTAGAGTGAAGTGGAGTGGGAGAGAATGGGATTTAGTTGATATTCAAACTAAGGAAATATCAGAGAGTACAAGCGGATTTATATACTGAAGAGTCTGGAAGATATAAAGGTGTTAGAGTATGTTGGACGAATCAGAGTTTCTGGTTTCCAGAAGAAAGTAAGGAATGAATCAGAATGGCGTCAGAATGATGACTGAGGGCAATGGCGCAATAATTGCAAAGGAAGGGGAAAGGGAATTATTGATAGGAACTGTAGATGTCAAGAAATGTCAAAGGAAAGTGACATATGTCAAGAGATAGCCGAGATAGGAATGCATAAGTCCGGGACGGGAAATACAGGGTTCGGAATGTCCAATGAAAGATGTCAGTATTCAACCCTAAGTACCAGATGGTTCCGGCCTTCTGGCCTTGGAACCACATCAACATAAGCTCAAATGTTTCCAGCCGGAATCACCTCGGAACCACTATGTTCTGAGACCACTTCCGAAATTTTTGCGCTCCTTCTGGAAGCGGAAGCACTGGAACTATGACAACACAACCCTTATGTTCACTTAGCCTTTTTAACTTTCCATTTACTGCATCTATTACTACACTTTATATTCTTCCCTCAGGTTCATTCCAGGTAACATAATACGAGTATACCTCCACCCATAGTATATATATTTCTCTTTAGTCTATCAGCACCTCAGTCGTTTCCGTCCATCTAGACAGCAGCTGAGGTGAGTTCATATCTACTTAGTCTTTATTCCTAGCTAATGTACTGTAGCTTTGGGCAACTCCTGCCCTCTTCTAGATTCTGTCAGATTATGAGCCCCATTGGTGCAAGCTAACAGCACACTCAGCAACGACTCAATTCCATCTCGCACTTCCCTCAGTGCACACTAGTTCTCCTCAGAACTCACTTCCAGTTTCAACTCCAACCCAAACACTCTACCTGCACCATGTCACCCTCAGATACTGTCTGCGCAGAAGAAACCCTCACAGGACCAAACAATTATGAAATCTGGAAGGTCCGGATCTCGGCAAAACTATGCACTGAAAAAGTTTTTGGTGTAGTCTCAGGGACGATGCACAGCCTGTCCCCTCATCACTTGTTACCTCATCTGACATCCGAGAATGGCAGGAATGTGACAAGAAGGCTCATGGCATCATTCAGCTACACATCTTGGATGCCCTCCTCATGAAAACTCACAACAAGACAAGCTCCAAGAAACTCTTTGACGCTCTCATCAAACTCCATGAAACCCCAAACATCTCCTCTGCCTTTTACCTTTTCCAACAACTCTTCAGTAGCACATGGGGTGAGAACTCTGCAGTCTCTGAACACATCTCCACACTTTGCACAATTGAGTCTCACCTTGCCAGAATGAAATTCTCTGTTGATGACAAAGTACTCTCTTTCATCCTGCTCAACTCCCTTCCCAAAACCTCAGAATGGGAAATGTTCAAATCCTCTGTTGTCAATACCGTGGAAGACAGCAAACTCACATTTGATGCCATAGAAACACGCATCACCACTGAGAACTCCCGCCTATACCCTTCCGGCCATTCCAAGTCAGCCTTGAAAGCCTCCCGGCCCGGAACCTCCAAGTCATCCACTCGCCCCTCAAATGCCAATACATGGTGTGAATACCACCTCTCCACCACTCACAACACCTCTGATTGCAACACCTACAAGAAGTGGGTCTCAGAGCTGAGGAAAGGCGGTTTCAGGAAGTCAGAGAAGGGAAAGGACAAGGCAAATGCTGCAGAGGAAACACCAGATCCTCCAGAAGCAGCAAAAATAGTTAATGAACATATATCCCAGTTAGCAAAGGAACGGGTTCACGCTTACCTCTTGTCTGAACCAAATGAAAGTGGGAGAAACAATCTGATCATTGACTCTGGAGCATCTTCACACATTGTACCTCATCAATCCTGGTTCCATACCTACCAACCACTGCATCCTCCTCAACCAGTAACCCTTGGAGACAACTCTAACACCATGGCCATTGGAATAGGCACTGTACCACTCATCTCACAAATCTCTGGGAAGAATTATGAGATAATGCTATCAAATGTCCTTCTGATTCCGGAGTTCCGAATTTCCCTTATCTCAGTAAACTGACTCGCCTCTGCAGGTCTCTCCACAACCTTTCCGGCTGCTTCCAACACATGTTATGTCCGGAAGGACCGGAACACCATACTTGTTGCTGTACACAAAAATGGACTGTACCATGCAAGAGCTATTCCGGACAACCAAAGGGAGGCTGCACTCGCAACTGTAGATATAAACCTCCTACATCGGCACATGGGTCACATCTCCACCAACCGCATCCAACAAATGGTGAAGTCTGGACAACTCAAGGGGATAGATACTCTCATCAGCACCCCTACATTTTGTGAAGCATGTGTTCTTGGGAAGATGAAGAAACTACCTTTTGAACCCCAGGAAGGACCTCGCACTACTCGCTCCCTTGAGATGGTTCATACAGACATTGGTGGTCCTATCACTCCCAGATCCCGAGAAGGCTACAGGTTTTGGATCGTCATCATAGATGACTACAGTCGCTTCCCATGGATCTACTTCATGAAACACAAGAATGAAGCACTGCAGGTTTACAACCAATGGAAAAAGGACGTTGAGACTGTCTTCCAAATGGAAATAGGTCAGGAAGATTTTTCCGAATCCTATGTCAAATGGGTTCGCAGCAATGGTGGAACTGAATATGTCAACAAGACATTCCGAGACCAATTCCAAATGGATGGAACACTTCATGATATTTCCGCCCCATACACACCAGAACAAAACGGGTTGGCAGAACAAATGAACCAAACATTATCCACTCTTGCAAACTCCATGCTTGAGGAGTCCAAGCTCCCCAAATCCTTTTGGGCTGATGCAATGGCCACTGCTGCCTATGTCACTGCATGAAGTCCAGCTTCTGGAATCGATGGAAAGATTCCATACCAAGTCTTCTTCAATCAACAAGTGGACCCCACTCTCTTCCAACCCTTCGGGTGCCCAGCATATGCCTACACACCAAAGGAACAACATGGAGGAAAATTTCGATCCCATGGAAAGAAATGTATCATGATTGGGTACACTTATGGACAGCAAGCCTACAAGCTCCTTGACATAGAACGTCGAACCATCATTTCCAGCTGACATGTCACTTTTGATGAAACCGGAACCATCCCGGAAGCGGAATTAGCCCCTTGGAGTGCCCCCACTGTTGAGGGACAGTGGGAGGGCCTACTTCCAGAGCACCTCCGCAAATCAGAACAAAACCATAATGATGATGGTGATGATGATTGACGTCCACCAAATCCCAGACCAGTGGGAGGCATGGCTCAGCAAAATGCTCCAGAACCACCAGCAAGCCCTACAATCCAAGAGCTTGCAGAGCACTTTGAGAATCTCCACTTAGATGCTCCTCCATTATATCTTCCACCACCTCTGGTCCCAGCTGTTCCAGCAGTTCCAGTGGTCCCAGTGGTTCCAGCAGTTCTGGCAGTTCTGGCAGTTCCAGCAGTTCCGGCAGTTCTGGTAGTTCCAGCCCCAGTTCCAGCTCCTGCACGTGTCATAGCCAGAGTACGACGTAGTGCTCAACAACGACAACCTGCAAACAAGAATAAGGAGTACCAATGTACATTGGATGAAGAAGCTGAAAGGTGAGCAAACCAAAAGGAACATGAGGCTCAGTCACTCCCACTTCTGAACTACCAGATCAAACTCCAGAACCACCGGAAGACAAACCTGACATTCCAGGAGCATTCTCAGCATCCATTGAGGACATGGAAGACTTCATATTTGCCGGATCTGCCAACTCCAACTCTAATGAACCCCTTCCTAACACACTCAAGGAAGCTTACTCTGGTGGAGAAGCAGAACTGTGGAAGTCAGCCATGGAGGAAGAACTCCAGAGTCTCAACTCAAACCATGTCTATGAAATGGTTCTCATTCCGAAAGGGGTCACTCCAATTACCTCAAAGCCCATCTTCCGCATCAAACGTGACCAACATGGAAATGTGGAACAGTACAAGGTTTGAATAGTTGCACGAGGTTTCACCCAAAAGGAAGGCATTGACTATCAGGAAGTCTTTGCTCCAGTAGCAAATCTTGACTCTGTTCACACTCTCATTGCCTTGGCTGCAAAACACAACCTGGAGTTAGATCAGATGGATGTCTCAACAGCCTACCTGAATGGAGAGCTGGAGGAAGATCTATACATGCTCCCTCCAGAAGGTGTTCCCATCCAACCTGGACATTGCTGGAAGCTCCAACGTTCCCTGTATGGACTTAAGCAGGCAGGAAGAACTTGGAACAAGACTTTGGATCGGAAGCTCGAAGAGCTAGGTTTCATCCACTTAGACGCAGAGACCTGCCTCTATGTCTTCCAGAAGAATGGAGAGGTCTGTTTCCTCGTCGTTTATGTCGATGACCTACTCTTGGCTGCCACCACTCGCAAGTTCATGGACTCCATAAAAGCCAAACTCTCTGCCAGCTTCAAGATGCAGGATCTTGGAGAGGCCAAGTATATTCTAAACATTGAAATCAAGAGAAATCACAACCTCCAAACAATCACCTTGTCCCAATCACAGTATTCCCGCACAGTCCTTGAGCACACCAGCATGTCTACCTGCAAGCCTGTATGGACACCTATGGCACACAATTCCCAACTCTCTGTAACAGATCCAGAGGATGACCGGATCATTCCAGAGCAGGTCATAGACGGTCATCAAGTTTCATATCTCACCATCATTGGATCCTTAATGTACCTCATGCTCGGAACTCGTCCCAATATTGCATATGCAGTTGGGACACTCAGTCGCTTCAGTGCCAAACCCAAGCAAATGCACTGGGAAGCTGCCAAACATGTACTCAGATACATACAAGCCACAAAAGACATGGAACTCAGATTTGATGGGACAGAACTCTCCATGGATTTGGACTTCCATGGGTATACTGACGCTGGATGGTCCCAAGATCCAGATAACTCCCGGTCCACTTCTGGCTTCCTGTTCATCAGCAACCACGGACCAATCTCTTGGTCCAGTAAACAACAAAGTATGGTCACTCTCTCCACTACAGAATCGGAATACATTGGACTTAGCAATGCTGGACAACACCTTGCATGGCTTCAAACCTTTTTCAATGAGATTGGACATCCACAAAAGGACCAACTCAATTGTTCTGTGACAACCAAGCTGCCATAATCCTATCTCACGATCCGCAGTTCTGAGCGCAAACCAAACATATCCAATGGAAATATCATTTCATTTGTGATGACCTTGTTGGCAAAGGAGAAGCAATTGTCTGCTATGTTCCAACTGGAGACATGGTGGCAGATATCCTTACAAAACCACTTGCAAAGGATCAACACTGGAAGTTCGTCAAAGCTATGGGACTACGGTTACACTCGAGTGGAAGTGTCAGTATTCAACCCTAAGTACCAGATGGTTCC
>MU127439.1:320825-373201 GCA_014904945.1 Gyrodon lividus
GCCCTTAAATTAAGGAACTGAACTCGTACAGGGGCGCAGCACATAAGCTGAAGCCACAGTTCCTTACCCCTCCGACACCTCTCAGGAATTCCCGCAAACCCTGCCCCCTCCATAACTCCGGAATATCCGGGAATTCCAGGAAAGAACCAGACTTGACACGTAACATTGACATCCCTTGACACTTATAGTTCCTATCAATAATTCCCTTCCCCCTTGCTTCACAATTATTGTGCCATCGTCCTTAGTTATCATTCCATCATTCTGACGCCATTCTGATTCATCCCTTACTATACTCCAGAAACCCAAACCCCTGACTTGTCCAACACTTTTATATCTTCCAGACTCTTCAGTATATAAACCTGCTTGTACTCTGTGATATTTCCCTAGTTCAAATATCGACTAAATTTTGTTCTATCCTTCGAAGTCTTCACTTCACTCTGAAACCCCTCTCAGTCCTTGAGTTGAACTTAGGATTGTCTTCTGAACCTCTTTCTCAAAATTAAGGGACAGGACTCCTACAGGGTCGCAGCACATAAGCTGAAGCCAAAGTCCCTTACCTCTCCAACCTCCCTCACCGATTCCCAACCCCTTACACCTTTTCCCACCTTTAGGACCTTTCGGGAATTCCGGGATTGAACCCAGACTTGACACAAACCCAGTTGTTTGGTCATGCTTGCTGTGGTGGGCAAGCGTCTTTTTGAAGTTAGCCGAAATTTCACTTGTTTTCACTTGAGGCCCATGTGGAAAGAGCACATGACAGTGTCCAAAGACAGGCCAGAATGTGCGCTACACAGGTTAGCTGGATTAAGTGGACATGGCAAGATATGCGAAATTGGTGACAGTTAAGTTTGTAATGGTTTCATTGGCCGGTTATGAGTTGATTCATGATATGTAGGTATAGACAATTGAGCATCAAGATGAAGTAAATTGACTAACAACTTATCATAGAATATCATTATATATCATTGTGAAGCTTGTTTGATTGGTAAGTGTAACAGATTACCAAATACCATGTTGTTGATAACCTAATGGCATTCCTTTTTCAGCATTACAACATGATGATAACAATCTTATCAACTCATATCAGATTGAGTGTTGAAAGATCATGGCTGATACATTTGTAACATGTCAGTCCAGGGATATATTCCACTACAAGGAACCTATCTTTCTGGGATTGTAGGATCAGAGATGTGGCTTTTTGACATTAACTTGACAACAGAAAGGTAATGTCATCTTAAGGTTTATCCAATCATGCTGTATTGATATTTATTTGTTACATCTATCTGGTTATAGCAGCTTCTCACCATTTCCCTGATGTCAACAATGACCAAGACCTCATTGTTACAATCACAATCAACATACTATAGCAATCTCCCAAATATTCCAATGTAGTTGGAATGTCAACCATCTCATATATAATCCAGCTCGTAGTTTCACCTTACCCTCAGTCAATTGTGTTGTACGACTGAGGGGTAAGCATCCTTGTTCACCAATGTACCTAGTATCATACCAACATACCAGTATAGCTTGACGATACATCTAGGTACATTAATATCTGTCAATTGTGTTGTACGACTGAGGGCTTAACAATACATCTAGTTTCTACACTCATTCAGTTCAAAAACAGACAGGTATGAGGTTTAGATGTCGCCAAACACGGTAGACTCGGATTTCATATAGGTCAAGCACCACAAGGACCAATGACAAGGACTATTCCCATGAAGGACTTGGGTTCGGCTTCCAGAAGTGGCAGTGTGACAGTGTCATCAAGTTCATGGACAACTAAAAGGCAGAAGCGTTCAAGGGTGTTCAGCATGCTGCTACAGAAGAGGTGAGGAAGTATGGCAACATTCTGCGAAGTATTGTACGAGAACCCACAGAGCTGATCACTGTGAATGAAACGTAGAAAATCATTATCTTGGGTATCATATTTTGAACGCAGGTAAGACTACTCTTGCCCTCGAGTCAAAACCGACCTTTCACGACCGTACTCTCTGAAGGTAGGACACGGTGGTCTGCCTGTCAAAGATAAAGCAGTGGTAGACTTAGGCGTAGCTCCTGAAGTGTCAGGTTCTTGTTGTATCGGTGTCGCACTGACTTGATGATGACTGAGAAGAGTTGTCATGTAGTTTAGAAGGATCGTGAGAAAAGATAATTCGTGAACACAAGCTTGTATCATCACGATTCATGGTGGTTCACCCTGAAACACCTTCAACCCAATTTGCCCAGTAGAAGCTCTTCGTTGCAGTTTGTAACAATACCTGTTGTGAAATGCATCTAGAGGTAGAGGCCGAGGAAGACACCTTTGTTCGACAAAGGAAACTGATTCAGAACCCTTTCTGGTTACGAGTCCACACGGCCTACCACATCTTTGTGCTTTGATCGTGCCACCTACGGATATAAAGAACTATCGCCCCTGACCAGATATGTCCACAGAGTTCCACCAGTTCTCCATCTTGGTCCTGCACCATGGCATATCCCATGAACCCTTTGACCAGAACAGGGTCTGCGAGTCTGCGACCTAGATCGGAGACACATTCCTCAGCCTGCTCGAGTACTCCTCAAGATGCTACCACCTCAGGGCTTGAAAATGCTCCATATCAACCTCGTGCGCCAACATGGCTTGCCACTGATCCTTCCTCTCCAAGGACGTACGAAACCTCCAGCTCGGCCATCCTAGGCGCACCTCCTGATAGGAGTACGGTGGATAACGCGTCTTCTGTCACGCTTCACGACGAGTTTCCGTGGCATGAAGTTGATATTGAAAAGTCCAAGCAGAGGATCCCGTCTGCGATCGTCCCGGCTCTCTTGCAGGGGGTAGATAATATCTCTCCTTCCTCTCCTAACGCGACAAGCGAAGAAGAAGAGGCTGTTCTTGGTGTGGATGATGATGTCCCGAGTCATGTTGGACAGACGGACATGCGATACTCTATCATGGAGAAAGGCAAGCAGAAAGCTCGACAGGAAGAGGGCATAATGTACGACAATCCTTTGGCTGAACCAAGGGCTGAAAATCATGAATTTACTTTTGACGGTGCCAACAACGTGAGTCCCTCTCGCAGGGCGAACCGGTTCGGAGTAGACTAGAGTCCTGAACTTCAGCATCACTGCAGTCTGTCGAAGACTGGGTCGCACACAATACACCCATCCTCCAAGACTATGCAAATCGGCAGACATCATTGCCCTTGGGGAAAAGGCTTGAGGTTTCGGTATGTCATTTCCGGCTACTATTGATGCGATTCTTGTCTCTGACAGATTGTAGCTAGACAAACCCTCCCAGTTCATTTCAGGTGGACTTCAGTTACTTGTTAATCGCGATCCGAAGAATTGTACCAACCGGTCACCCCAACTTGGTCCACAGTTGATAGAAAACTTCGTCGACATCCACCGCTGGGCAACTGAATACTTTCGCTCGCGTCACGGAATGGAAGCTGTGGACGATGACGTCCCGACCGTAAGGTTTCTTTGTCGTCATTTCGTATGGTACTGAATCGCTCGTCGTCCCTCTAGTTATTGACAGTAATAACGAATAACTTTTACGAAGCGCATGTTCAACTGATTGATCGCTTGGTTGAGTTTGCCATGGAGAATATGCGCTTTTGTGCTAGAAGCACTCTGAACGTTGAGGATTTTGCATTTGGTTTTGGTAAGCGCCCCAATAATGTGGGTCAAGGTATATCTCATAGTTTTGTATGGTAGACTTTCGGCTGAGCCAGGACCTACCTTTCTATGTTGAATCAAGTTCACGGATCAGAGAACGTGAGAAGAAGTGACCTCTCAGGTGTCGAATCGTAGACTGATGCGCTCCGAAAAGCCCTTCCAGTTAGTACTGTGAAACCGCCGTCTGCCCAAGAACCAACAATAACAAAGTCTGGTCGCCTGGTCAAGCCCACGAAGCAATCGCAAGCGGCTGCTCAAGCAGCTTCGGAGAAGAAAGGAGGTATGGGGCAAAAGGAGATCGAAAAAGCCTCACCTACGACTTCCAGCAAAGCTGAGAAAAGACTCAAGGCGCCCGTGCGTCGTCGTGGTCGTAATGAAGGTATCGTGGAACCGTCTCATGGAGGCGCAATTCTGCAAACACCGTCGGCCGCAGTATATCACACCCCGAATCACGGGGCTGTGCCGTCACGAACTAAGCCTAGCGTGAAAACTCCTGCTGGTCTGCCAATGTCGATCCCGCATCGTCCTATACAGCCTTCAAACCTCACCCTCCCGCCGATGATTCCCGACTCATTGCCGACACTACCACAGACAGTCCCCTCCCAATCAAACACTGAGTGTGAGCTGAATCTAAGTACCTTCGCGTCCGTGGCCACCCCGAGCGCCTTCAACGATCCAGGTTTGAATCTCACTGTCCACGTACCACGTCTGAAGATTGTGCTCCCTGGTTTGCGTGCGCCAGCTCCGACCACAAAGACCTCGAGCGATACGGCCGTGCTTTCGAGTCACGCAGGTTCTTCAAGTTTCTCGGTTTTCCAGAGTGCGGTTGTTCCTTCCCAAGCCAACGCCACTTCTAGTGCAAGTGGGAGTAGCGGACATGGAGGAGCTCCACGAGCAAGAGGGACAAGGCAGCGGTGTGGCAGGCGCGGGCGAGGTGGCGGGCGAGGTGGTGCACCGAGGGGTACAGAAAGCGCCTCCAACTCTACCCCAACAACCCAACCCCAAGTCGACCCATTCGCCGCTGGCACAACGGCCTCCATCGATGTTGTCGGTCTGGGTCTTCCTCCCGCTGCTCGCACGACCCTTGTCGATGTACTTAGGAGAGGGGTGGGCGCGACTGGGGTACAGCCGTACGGTGCCCATGCTCTGACCTTGGCCGCGATACAGGCTACACCTACCCTATCTCCTGGGACATCTTCGCTGTTTAGTGGGCACTCGATTGCACGCTCGCAAGGGAAGAAGCGCAAACTGGGTGATTGCGAAGATTAGGTTAGGATTAGGGGGTTCCAAGTGTAACTTTTCAAGTTTAGCCACTTTTTTTTCGTGGGGGGAGGGTACTTTACCTGTCCATAATGGATAAATTGCCGTGGCGTTGGCTGCGCTCAATGATGCTTGTTTCTCATTCCTTGCGATTAACCTTTTTACGCGAGATCACGCGCTCCTACTTACGCCCACAAATGAAGACCGCTGATAAATCGTGCCTTTGATGAATGTTTTTCGGTTATGTGGAGTGTCACATGGCTGACAGTGATAATGTCTCCCGGTGAGAAACAAACAAGCACCATGTCCATGTCCACCTTTTGAGGATCGAGGGAACATTTCTCAAAATAACCAACGAAGCACCATATCATAAGCACTGTGCACGTTCGGGGGATAGCGCAGGTCGGAGGGCTCTGAACGAACGTTTCAGGGCGTCGTGCAGGACAGTGTTACCATGTACTCCGACCACGATAACCGATATCCAGGACTCAGGGACGCCTGCATTGGAGCCAAGGTAAACCTAAGACTGCTACCGGGGAATCTCAGCAGGTGGACTGGATGAGCCGTACCAGGGACGGTCTAGATCTCGAACGTTTGCGCACCCGAGGAGGGGGGAGCGCGCCTCGCTCAGGCCATCCTGTGGCATTTCCACAGACTTTGAAATTATATGGCGCAGCAGCGGACAGGGCAGTTAGTTTTTTTAGGGGCCACGAATAGGCCGAATCGTGGCCCTGCCTGGGTGTGACAAGGAAGCACCGCGTGCATATAATATAACTTGAAATGTACTCTTGGTCGGGACCACGGTGAGACCGTGGTACAAGTCGCTGGAGGAGCTTGACGGAGGATTCTTCCCCCGGATCTACCTGTAGATTCCAAATAGAAATTTGGTAGCCATACGAGGTGTCATTGATTCATTATGATAGCCCTCGGTGATTTCCCCAGATAATCGGAACCGTGGCACTGTCTACTCACCGTGAGACTGGCAAGGCTGATGAATCTATTTCTTTCTTGGAAAGACATGGGTACAGATGTTAGTTTGGGTAATATGGTGGGGGCCGCTCCGGACCCGATGAGATCATGAGGGATTTCGAAAGAATGATTAAATAACCAGATTCTAATAGCTTCGAAAATTTCAGGTGTCTCGTGCACGAAGTATACAGTGTATACCGGGTATCTGTTGTAAGTCGTGCAAAGATAGGACGGGCCCCGCTACCGTTGGCCAGCAGGGCCAGCTGCATTTTTGGTCGAGCAATCCTTGATTCGGACAGCTGGGGTCCTCTCGATCGGCAGCAGGGTCCGGCAGTTGGGAAGGTCACACATTCGATACGAAACGTCCCAATGAGTGAGCCTAGATAAAACACCATTTTACTATAAGCTTAGCTCAGTTCTTCCCACAGCACCAAAACCTTGGTGCTCGCTGTTGCACCTACTTTTTTTGTAGCCTCCATACACAATCGAATCAAAACTTATTACTTCATTAAAATGAGCTCAGAGGCATTTATATGTTTTGGTGTGCCCTGGTGAAACTATGTTGTCAACCCCTATTACGTCTTGCACTCATGCAATGCAGTCAATGCTGGATTACAGGAAATCAGCTCTAATCTGAGACATGTCTTAGTATAATTTATAGAGATACTATGGCGGAGGAATAATCTGTATTGAAGCAAAAAATCCATGAGGCATCTTTGCACGTTTCTTACCAATAAAGGCGGTACCCCCTCAATGTGTGGTTTCCTTCTTAGGTGCTTCTTAGTCATCGTGTATCGGCCCGTGCCCACCCACCCACGGCTAGTCTTGAGACCCAACAAAGGGTTCAACTTGAACAAGTTTCAATCCAAGATCACAACCCGAGAATCTGTCACGGTATACACGGCTATTACACGGTAAGTTACAGACACGCTCGCAAAGGATGGGGGTACAATCATCTCAACCCGACTCCCGTGACACAAATAGATGGTGAGAAGATATACAAAATAAATATCAGATTTCCTTGCCAATAGTCGCCCAGTTCACCTGCCCAGTCATTTCATGCACAAGATACTCAACGGCTTCCGAATTCAGGCCGCAATCGTCCAGAAGGCGAGCCTGCCAATACGGCGGCTCATAGCCGGGCTCAGACCTGAGGCACCTGATAACCTCTCGGCGAACCACCGGCGTAACCCCGCATACTTTCAGAGCTTTGTCGAGCTGCGCGCCAATTACCCGGTGGTCAGGGTGGGTATAAGTACGTTTTTGACCAACATATGGAGGGGGAGGTTCAGTACCAGATTTGCTTTCTTTTCCATTGTTTGTTCCGTATGATCCCTGTAAAGGGCTGTCCCCACGGACGATATCATCTGACAGATACGGCTCCGGGTTCGCTATCTGCCAACGCCTTCGCAAGGAGCTGCGACTGTCCAGATCGGTAATATCTGATCCATCTGATTCACGCAAAACAGGGCTGGGGGTTGGTCTGTGGTGATGTTCCGAGTAGGTCGGAGTAACTGGGGAGGATGGCGAAGGCGGAGAAGGTGGCTCAGCGCGTGGGAGTTTAAGCGATAGGCGGCCATGCGTACCCGAACTTTGGTCACTGGCTGGAATTGGAGGTAGTGGGAAGTCTGGGGCGGAGCGTTTGTCCATCATAGCGACGATACGGCGGCCTGTTGGAGACTGCGAGAGCGGCCGCTGGGAGTTAGGGAAGTTCCTGTCCTCCGGGGAAGGCGGGAGGCTGATGGCCGCTGCCTGTGTCGGACTGCGCGTCATGAAATACGATTTTGGCGAAGGAGGCGATCCTGCATGCACAATATTGGGGGCAGGACTCCACCACTGCGATGATGAACTGCGAGCGGTGCTGGAACTTGCACGACGAAGATCATCTGGTTTTTGTTCGAAGCGCAGAGCAGAACGGGGGGAAATGGGGCTGATCGACGGAGCGAAGACCGGAGGAGAACCACCTGCCGAGGAAGAGCTTGAACGCGGACCGGAACTATCACCTATTGAAGTCACGTCGATTGCGGATGGCCATGGGGGTTTTTGTCCCGATTGTGACGGTCGTCTGATGTGTTCTGGGAGCGGAATGCCGGGAGGTCTAGGTAGAAATGTCTCGGCTCTAGCTTCGCGAAAAGCAGAATGCAAAGAAGAATCCTTGATGAACTGTAGAGTATCAGTGATTAATACACCCATGCGAAGCGATTGAAAGATTGAGACGAACCTTTGCCTCGATGTCACGGAGCTTGTTCAATATGTGCTCGGTGGAGCGTCCTTTCGCCTGCTTTCGTGAGATCCAGGTCACCAAGGCTTCCCTCGCCCTGTCGGTATCGGATCCGCAATTCGCTAAGACGGTGATGACCTATGTGTCACATGACATTTGCATATGCATATGATAACTATACTATATTGCATGGATAGAAGCTTCAGAAGCGCACCTCATAACGAGTATCACCAATGAAGCTGACAGGGTCGCCAACCATTGCGGGTATACTTCAAGTGTTCAAGTGAGATGATGGAAAGGATGTGGGTGCTCCAGTCACTGCACTCATTTTAAATCACACGTTATATGTACTTTTTTCCGATGAAAGATCAAAATTCAGGGAACGTTACTAGATCAGGTAGCTGTCCCCTAATAGCTATATTGGGGCGTGATAGTTCCAGTAGAGTGGAGGCTCTGCAATATTTACTAGTACTTGCATTGATAAGTTAAGATTAACAAAGTGGACACACGTTCGTCAGAGACGTTGGGGAGTGACACTATGCTATCAGTGCCGCGGAGTTTTAGTCATGTGATGTATGTAGTAGCAAACAGTCGTGTCTAGGATTGCCTGTAGATCGATGACAGGTATAGTCATTTACTGGCACTTGAAACAGCTAACTGTACACGTCACCACAACACATATTTTCAAGATCGCAGTGGTATGACTTATGGTATTACAATGCTACATATAATCTATGTGGTATAATAGGACGAACGAGTGGTGAACTGTACCGTGGGAGCTTATTGGCGCTCTACAAACATCACTGATTGGATCTGTCACAGCCTACCAAGAACGTGTGCAAGACTACTGGTTTTGCACACGTTCTAGCAGCCTTTACCACGCGTTCACCACAAAGCTTGGGGACCATTAACATTCACGACGGCCCCAGATGTTATTGCAATTGATAGCACGTAAACTGCTCCCTGCTGCGCCGCCGCTAGGGGTATTTCTTCACAGGCACTGTGGCACCTGTCGTGCTGTGTAACCGCCATCAGCTGATCAAGCTCGATCAACCTTGATGACAATGGTCCAGACGTCCCTTGCGCAGAATAACAAGGATCATTCCGAGCCACCCTGTCGCACCCTCGCCGAAAATTTTGGAGAGATTGTGAAGATCCTGGGAACGACAAAACCTTAAGTCGTTCGTTGTATTAGCAGTAATTGACATTCGATACTTGGCAAGCCGTTGACATCGCATGTTTCCCTGGAAGAGCACTAAGAGTGGTAGGTGCTGTAGAAGACGTTATAATGATATAGCGCCACTGCGGCGGCGCAAGGGGCGCGCGGCAAACCTTGGTATCAAAAAATTCTCGAAGCAAATCAGTACATTTACAGCCAACAGAGGTGTACATGGCATGATGAACTGCTCTGTGCACTGACCTGGCTGACAATCCTTGTTCGAACTGAACCTTCGGCGCTGCCTCAGTGCTGATAATTTATCAGCATCGCCAACGTCTGGACCTCGTTCATTTACCGCCTCTCCGCAGCGTCCTGTTACAGTCCAGTCGCCAGTGAACACTGTGGGTCAATCTGGTAAGTTCTAAAGTCGCACCTGCGCGAGACCCCCCTCTACCTCGGACATACGAGAGGAAAAAAAAGCTACTTCACATCCGACACTTTTGCTCCGCCAGATGAGACCATCTTTCTCCAGTAAGAAGTAGGGTGAATAATTCCTCAGTGTCGAGTGCTCGAAATAGCATAGTGGCTTTGTCCCTCTTTGTCCAGGAACTGATTAAAGGTTGCGAGTCACAATTTATGTAACCGTCTCGACCTGAAATGTATTCATCATCGTCATCCAGTAACATGTATTTTCCCTCGCACGCCTGGTACGTGGATCCTACATTGTCCCCACTGGGCTTCCCCGAAAGGGCCCATACATATCATATTATATCTTGGAGATAAGAGCTATGCTGAAGTGGACCTGCATTGCGAATGCATTTATGAGCAGAGGTCCGACCAGTTTTGGTATGGTATAAGTACTTGGCTCTTCTTGGATCGCTTACAGTCACAGACATTTTGGCCAATGAGAGACCCGCAAAATACAACGCAACCAACTAAAACGTAACTCGACGGTTTCTCAGATCAGTGGGGTTTAGAGGGGGCTAATGGGGCCAAAAGAAGAACCTTGGCCTCCTAACGAGATTGCGATCATTCGTAAAATGCATGACTAGATATGTTCAGGGACTCGCGAGACCGCATTACAGGGGCCCTCCCGTAGACTCAGGGAATGATTTTCCCTTGGCAAATCGGATCAAAGCAGGGTTGTTCGTCGATGGATTATGCCCCGTAATTGGTGATGGGAATCTAGAGGTCGCTGACCAATGGCGAAATTGTCGCAAAAATCTCAAGCTGTAATATTGTGTTAGGGCGACGAAACCATCATATGCATATGACAGCGTCCAGCAGTACATCGCTATTCTGAAAAACAACTGTTGTTGAACTCCCAGTTGATCACCGCAGGTGAACGTGAACGCAAGGGGATGTTGTTTTTGCAGATGTAGGTTCGGGCAGGCTCCAGTAGACCCCTAATCTAGACGTGAACGTTGGGGAAAACCTGTAGGCCTACCTCTAGAGGTGCTAGTGGGGGTAGAAACCCCAAGAGGCCTTAAGGATGCCGCCGTAGCATGCGGAATGTCAGGTCTTGGAGTTAGGCTCAGCCACTGAGCGAGGTTCCTTGGGGGATCTTTTCAAGCCTCGCGGTACAGGAATATCCTCCCCAGTTCCTAACATTGCAACAAAGCTCGGGGTTGTCAGTGATCCAGTTAGACCGAAAATACCTGGCATCTGATCAGAGATATCCAGAATGATCTATTTACAGTAACACTGCGAAGCTGCAATCTCGTGGAGCGCTGTGAATTTCATCAACACAGCACTAGTGACCAATCCGATCGGGAGGTGCAGTCGTCCAGCATCCGAATATCACTGATCCAGTGTTCTGCCAGTCAGTGAACGCATGTTACGGTCATTGTCCGGAAAACGTGGGAAAGTCAATGAACTTCACCAACGGTCACTTGATCAATGGTCCCGGTCAGCAGTAAGGCAAAGGTAACATGTACTCGAATCTACGAGCAGTGCACTGCCCGAGAGCAGCAAATGGACCAAGACCAAATCAGCATGAGGCAGCGTGACTCTTCTTGAGACCTGTCAGCAATCACTGGCGCACGTACATTCCTGTCTATCTAATTGATTTCATGCTGACCAGTCACATACAGTTTGGGCGACGGCACAAACTGGTGCCCATCGAATTTGGCTGATCAGTCGGCCGACCACCCTCCTCTGCCATCTTCGCGACTGCGAGTTGCACCCCAACGATGTCCGTTCTCCAGCTCAACGGGAATACCATGAATCGTACTCACCTCACAAACGCCAAACATGCAGTCCTTCCAGCTACTGACGCTACCCACCACTTCAAAGTGGACTACACGAAGCTACTAGTAGTAGCGTATACCCACCATCCGTATTGCCCTGCTGTTCGGTGCGTAGATGATGACCCTCCGTTATACCAGCTTTTGATCTGGATGCAGAGGGTATTGACGACCCAGATCACTCATACACAGAGGATGTGCTGGTAGAGTAGGATGTATCTGATTTACTGTATCACTCTAGACCCTAAAGGACAATAAACGAGGTGTCAAAAAAAAAAAAAAAAGGGTGCGTTCTCACGTCCAGTCGTCCAAGTATGCTTACATTATCATTGTTGTCGAGACATAGCGAGAGGTGGATACCCGAAAGTGAACGTTCTCTTGTCTCGTGAGCATGACAAGGGAAGGAGGGATGCTTCGATTGGTATCACTCGGCTAAAGTGACTGATAATATAAGCAACAGGGTTGCCCCGACCTCCGTAACATCACCGAGAGTTGTCTCACGCCTGGCCTGGCCGGCCAGGACATGATCTAATCAAATCAAATCCATGAAATATATAATGCATACCTTCTATATACTCCCAGATACCATTGTTGTTTTCAGTCGTGTTGTCACATCACGCCTCCTAGGTCTGGGCTTATTTTATGCAGCTCCCCGCTCACCCTGTCTTGACATGGCCAGTAACCACAGGAAAATTTCTGCGCACAAGGGTACTGGTAGTTAGTTAAAGACTTTGCAGTGTTGTGAAGGAAGGTGGTATAAGAGGCTCGTCGAACTTGAAAATGTTATTATTCGCACTACATACTACATAGACTCAGAACATGTTCAATTCCACTGCTACACTCACATTCCCTCCTATCAGTCGGGTCTGTCGGTTGATTTTGATGTTCACCTGCGTTTCATGAGCCATTAGAAAGCATGCCCACGAGGTTGGGCTCTGAGGGGCAGATGATTGAGAGCAAATTGACGGGGGAATGAAAGGAAAGGTGACTCACATTGTTGGTTCGCTGCTACTGTCCACTGTAGTAGGAGTGCTGCGGCGATGTAGCTGAAAACAAGCTGAAAATGAATTTCTGGGTGCAATCATCAGCTCACTGCAACTTGAGATCTCCGAAGCATAACTCATGAGATCACCAGTTAGTGCTATGACCACCATTCAAAAAGATAAGCAGGCGAAACCTTGAGAACGAGCGGGGACCAACGATTGTGATTCTGTGTGAGCGTGACAGTAAGGATGTAGCCCTAATGTTCAAACCCTAACCCATCTACCTTGGGACATACCTCGGGTACTACGTGATAATCGAGCAAAGCTCCCGAGCGATAACGGACTGGTCCTCCGAACTAGCTACCCTGTATGTGGCCCACCTCCGTCTTCAATTTTACACAGGGCTCAATTGATTGCGAGTGATACCAATCGACTCTAACCTCCAAGGGAAATTATAATATTAAATGATTACCATCTAGGTATACCATAAGTATCTATAATAATCCAGAAAGGATACCGAAAATAACAGGCTGATCCGCCTGCTGTCGCCGTGTTCGGTGTCTGCTCCGCAGCGCACCTGTTCTTAGACCGCAGCCGAGAGCTTTGATTGGTGGACACTGACAAAAAAAGGGAAGTGCTGAACTAATGTGGTAAGCCAAATAAACAACGAAAGTCGTTTTTCGAAATACCGATGGACTTGCTAGCTGGATCCAATGAAAGGAGCAGCAACCCTGAAGTGTTGGTAGTGTTGGTTTGTATGCACAGTGAAATGTCTTCCGTTCTAGCAGTGCAACTCGGAACTACGTGATCTAAGCAGTTTGACGTGAAGGAGTTAGAGCGCAAGCTAAACCACAGAGGCACATGACATGTAAAAAGAGGTCACATAGTTAATTCGATCGTTGTGGTGCATGTGATGGGGCTTGGCATGGGCGGAGGCGACGGTCGCTGAGAGTTTCTGCGAGCCAAAAAAATTATGGAAAAAAACTGTGGCATTTGACCTTTATATCACATTCAAGCTCGACATACTATAGCACCGACGACATTTACTCGTAGTGGCGCCCTGGGACACCTGTTGAGCTTGACGACAACCGTTCTCGCTTGATCCGTCTAGAAAAAGCGACTTGCTCAAACTTCCTACACGAGCGACTCTGAACGTCGGATATTGAGGTGTTACGACGCACTGCGGGGGGCTTAAAACTCGACGTGAAGTGCCCGCGATGATAACAAGATAGCAATGCTGTCTCGACTTAGCCGGGAATTTTGTCCCTCACTGATTGCTTGGAACAAAAGGGGCTGCAAGTGCAAGACCGCTCACTCTTTCGAGATACTGGAGTGCTATGACCTCGTGAGCTGAGGCCACTCTGACCTACCAGGGTGAACTGGTCATCGGAGGAGTTCGAGCTTTCGACTTATACTGCCACCAATTCCTACCAGGTATGGCAACTAAATGCCCAAGTTTTTTTCCGCTATGACATCACTAGTCTGAATTTCTTGATGACGTTGATGCGGTCATCGGAGGGTGAATAGGGGAAAGTACTTAAACCCAACTGTGCCCAGCTCTCCACATAACTCTACCCCCTTGTTCTTTCTCGTGCAAAATGTCTTTGCCGCCAGCACCACAAGACATCTCCGACCACCCTCAGCCGGGTTCCGTCACCGCGCCAATAAATAGGGAGGCGCAAGAGGCCGACGTCGATAGAAAGGTAATGTTCACTTACTCTCATTCATAATGCGCCACTGACGACGCATAATAGATCCGCTTGTATGGCGTCATTCAGGCCTTCAGGCAAGGTCGAATGCCAGATAATGGTCAAATTGATAAAACGTTGTCATATCTCGAGGAAACCCAACCTGTTGACCTTGACAAGTTGTCCCCCGATGGCAGGAAGCTTATCCAAGATTCTCGTGATATTATCGAGACCGCCCGGCTAATCGTGAAACAGAAAAATGCAGACGAACTGTTCCAAAACTTCGTTTGGCACACGCGCGATATTTCTTTGGAGGGCGCGAGGAAAGACCCCGCCGAAGCTGCCCAGGCTGACCGTAGCAAAATGACCGAAGACAGTCGCGCAGGTGGGCATATATGCGTCGTTTTTTGGGCTTGAGGGCTGATTGCTGTCGTTGTCACAGCCGTCCAGCACCTTCGCACTATCCTTTCGCTCATCTTGACGAACTCTGAAGTTCGGAAACTTCTCTCAGACTTTTCTGTTATTGCCCGCGACCTTCTTGCGAAGGGCGCATCAAAAGCGGCAGAGGCCCTCCGGCCAGACAAAGAGGCACTTTCCCACGTGGACGAGCCTGCTCCAGAGAACGAGTTCGTCACGCAAGGCGGACGCAAAGTCGGCACCGAAGAGACGCCAGTCCTTGATGTGAATATTCCTGGCACGGATCTTAATGTCGAGCAGCACCCTCGCGCCGAGGACGCCAAGGTCTGCACTGGCGAAGGCGAAGAGAAGTCCGGCACTCAGGTCATCAAAGAAGGCCAGGAAGCGACGGGAGCTGTTCAACAGCGTGCTACTGACCTCAAGGAGGGAGCAAAGGGGCAAGCACAAATGGCGAAGGAGTCGGTTGGCCAACAAGCTGACAAGGCGCGACAACAAGGGTGAGTTGTCCTGGTCCGTATTGACACTATTTTTACGCCTTGTGCAGCAATCTTGAGGGTGTCGGGCCAGAGACTTCACCAAATGGGGCCGAGGCAAAAAAGCGCGGCTTCAAGGAGCGCATCAAAGGTGTCAGGGTAAGTGATATCGTTGAATCACTGCACCACCAAGTGACATGATACCGCGCTCAAGGGTAACATTACGGAGCGGCTCCCACAAGAACAGAAGAAGCGTACCCACGAGCAAATTCAGAGGGGCCGAAAGTTCATGTTGGAAGAGTACTTCCCACAGGAGCGCCGAGAACAGTTTCTGTATCGCGGTAAGAAAGTCATCATCGAATGCCAGAAACACGACGATTATCAAGATGCGATCAAATGGCTCCTGTCTGTTGCTGAGGAGTACGCAGAGCTCGGTCAGAACGCGGCTGAGAAAGGGAAAGAAAGCGGGGGCACCATTACTAGTGTCAGCGATCGTCTTCGCACTGTCCATTGATATCTGACGTCTTTTCAGGATCCAGCACTACGTCATGCGACCTCGGAGCTTCGCCAGCTGCTTGAACGCTTTGCGAATGGTCGGAGTATGAATATCATTTTTGATGCCATGAATGCTCTCAACGATGACGCCCGTCGGGATGAAGAATTCCGCCACTGGGTCAAGCGTCTGCATACATTCATCCGCAAGGTGTGTATGCGCGCGCACCCTGTCCAAGCCTTCTAACGAACATCTGTAGATTTTGTTGGAAGCTGGCTACGTCCTCGAAGACGATTGCAATCGTGAGGGTGGAGAAATCCGCGATTCGGGACGGAAGTTCTGGGACCAGAAGTATCGAGGTCATTTCGATCATCTATTCAACTCACTTGGCGACTGGTTCTCAGCCATGGGGGATGATCCACTAAACAAGCGTTTTGGAGAGGACTGGGCGCGTCTCACCCGCGATTTGCTCTTTGATAGTGAAGGCAGCCTCAAATTCAAGGCTGAGCTATGGTCGGATATTCGCAAGGTGATCGTCCCGACGCTGGTAGATAAGGTGAGTGTTGCGCTTCCTAGATGAGCGTCATTAAACCTAGAACAAGATTGGATATATTCCTATACCACGCGTCGAGTATACGGACGATGTTCTGGATCTCGTGGTCGAGAATTTGACGCTCCAGGGTCGCAACCTATTCCCCAACATCGTCACTATGGTTGCGCACAACTACCTCAAGTTCAGTCCGTACAACGAGATCTCCGACGAGCATTACCATGAGTTCACGTTTACGTTCGCTCAGGTGCAGGCAGACATGCGCGATGTTGCGTTCTATTTCCGCAAGAAAGCTGGTTTCCCCAAGGTGGCAGACTCGGGGATGGCAGACGTCGTCCTTGGCGGTTCTGGCGTGACAGCTACCGTCCACCTTGTCTCGGCTGGCCAGGACCGTAGTTCTGTCTTCAAGGTCAAGGATGTCCACGTGAAAGTCGGGTCGCTCAAGTTCAGCATACGTGAATCGAAGCACGACTTTCTGTATAAGACGCTGAAGCCTCTCGCGACGGGTCTTGTCAAGAGGCAAATCCAGAGAGCAATTGCTGGTGCGATTAGGACTGGGATGGAGTACGTGGATGGACAACTAGTCGCTGTTAGAGATCGTATGAAAGAGGCCAAGAGCGACGATATTGATCGGACGCAAGTGCTGCAAGATGTGAGCGCATATCGTCTGTAGCGACGAAGAGCCCCCACTGACGTCCTCCTGTAGCTCTTTAGGCGCCACAAGGAGGAACAGAAGGAACAGAAGGAACATTCTATTCGCACGACGGAGAGCAGATCGCAGTTCAAGGTCGTTCATAGCAAGCGCGCTTCTATAATCGACACTGGACACCCTTCTGGGTGGGTCAATCGTGTGACTGGTCGTGAGGAGAAGGCTGCCGTTGGAAAGGATTGGAGAAGCGAAGCGTATGTTTCTCTGTTATCCCTTTACACTTTTGGTTGACATGTGCGCTAACGTGAATGCGGTGGATAGATTCACAATCGTTTCATGAATACCTGGTTCCGATGAGTGTATGACGTGTAATTTTTACAGCTTTCCGTTTTTCCGTCTATTCCTCGTTGGAGCTTGGTGCGACTGCTAACGTACTCGCAGCACCCGATATCGGCGATTTATTGTAATTCCCTTGTTTATAGCTTATCCGATGCAGTATTAGTAGGTGGTTTGAATGTAATGAATTTCTTGGAATTCTGCGACCAAAAAACATCGGCGACTACGAGGCATAGTTCAAGGACTCGAAAAAAGCTGCGATAATTGGCTGTCCGCTGCAGACGCCTGTCTCGTTGCTCGTTGTAAGCAAAGACGTCCCTGGTCCAAGCACGTATACACAAATGTGGACTTCCCTTTGTCATGATCAGCCAGTGCCACGATCTGTTCGTATCCAAGAGGTTAATGTGTCGATGGATGTTTACCCAATCAGCTTACGGACAAGGCACGGAGAATGTGGTCACAAACAATTGTTGGAGCTCGCTGTTTGCACAACGTTCAAGCAGGATCGCAGGAAAATTCCGAACGCCGATCAGTGAATTCAGGGTGGAACTGTGCTCTCAAAAACCTTTTGAGCATCGCGGCCGCTTCAAAGCTGGTTCAAAGTCGTGGTCGATGGTAGAAATCCACGGAAGTGGCTGCTTTCCATAGCGAGACTTCGTTCGATTCCGTAGAATCACACTACGGCTCAGCGCGCTTGTATTAGTAAGGAAATGCGGATGGTTCTACGATGGAAGGAGGGCCTGGGATCGAGCAACCAAGGAAAAATTTCAACAGTGACGCAGAGCAATATTAGACCAGTGAGACTGAGCTTCTGGCGAAGTCGGGGCTTTACTTTTCCAACTTGTTTGGGAATTCGAAACGCAGTTTGGCTGGAGTTCGTGCATCGCATTTCCCAGCCTGGATGAACATGGGGAGGGCACTGTTTATGTCATGTCGCCAAGCAGGTGGTAGGGCTGGATTCGACAGGTGTCAAGAGGTAAAATACACGAGGCCGGCGGGAGGACTGGTTCGTACTACCTCCGCGATTCTTACGTTTTGTGATCATTCCTGGTGGTGGTATGCCATTGATGGCGACGTTGGCGCTGTAGTTAATTATGTTGTGAGCCATCATGACTAGTAAATGTGTTGGCTTCGAGGCTCTCAACAAAAGTGAGATGAGATGTTTTGTGACTCTTCATGAGGAGGTGCGAATGAGGGAGATATCCGAATCGCGGCCCCGCTAAGATTCACGAGCTAGAAGCCACTTCAAATTGGGATGACTTTATGGAACGTGCTGTACATAAGCTCTAGAAATGGTATGGAGTATTCAGTTTGACCCTCCCTCCTCCTACAAACTTTGTCTCTTGACAAGTCCCATTGTCGTCCAGTCCTTTAAAGTCGCTCCTTAATCACCCCCCCCCCATGACCAGGCCTCGGAAGATCACACTTTCTATGAAAGAGTTCAGCCACCTGGTTAGCGAGTCCCTTGACGTTGCTAACTCGCCCTCTCAGTCACTCGTTAACAAAACTTCTGTCGTTTCTGACAACTGCGAAAAACCCAAAACATCTTCTTTTCAGCGTATCTTCTCTCGTCCTCCATCAACGACAGGAGAAGAGAAACACCTCGAAGAAGTTCACGAGGCGCCTCGTAAGATGGGGATCGGGTGGCCGTTCTCCCGTTCTCCCCGTAAGATTCGTTCCGTCTGTGGTGAAGATAGTGGCACTGTACGCAGTATCCAGTCACCCCTCTTTGTCAACTTACGCTCATCCTAATTATTGCAGGATGTCAAGGGTGTTTCAGGTGCTCTAACAATCTATCAGTCCAACTCGGCGAACTCGGCTGTTTCGCTTGCAGGTGCCTCCACTTCGAGCTTCGGATCTATAATGCCTGCGCACGAACGACATTTCCAGGATGTAGATTATTTGTTCTCTGATGAAGTCGGCGTAAACAGCCATTCGTTCAGCGCTGGGTCTTCGTCACCCATAACAATTGCTCAACCACACGGACCACTGACTAGCTCCGGTCACTATGCTCCTGCGCCTCGCTCTGCCCTACATGCCATCTTTCGCAGCAAATCCGCCGCTAATGTCATTGCTAGCACCAACGCTGGTTTGGTAGAAACCATCATAGACATCTTCAGGGAGGGTACACTCGCTGAAGGTTCTCGCGGGAGTACCCATACCACGCAGACCCTGACTGCCAGCGAAGCCGAATCTTCTGAAGATGATCCGACACCGCGCGCGACGTCATTCGGGGCCCGGGCCATCGTGCCTCCGCCCGTGTTCCACAGTGACTCGACCCTTGCTCAGAGAAGGCGTCCACAGGGTCTATCACTTGTTTTACCACCGCAGCATTGTGACATCCTCTCTCTGCGCCCCGCCGTTGGCGTCACACCACACGTTCCCTCTGAGACGGATTGCTCCATGTCAACATCTCATGCGTCGTCTCCCACATCGCCTTTCCCGCATAGTTCGTCTCTCACGTCCCTGTCGATGCGATCATCCATCTCTGTGGCCTCCCAACCACCTGCACCACCCTCGTCACCGCTCAGATCACCGACCTCTGCGACACCCTCAGAAATAACCCCGCATTCGGCATCCGTGTCTTCCGTTGGTTCTTTTCCTTGGGGACGGGCGCGTGCCGGTTCTCGATCGATGAAGTCACCCCCCCTCCCTAGACCACCTCCAACCGGACCTCTACCTGCCGTGCCTACGCCATCATCCATTCCCCCAGTTCCTCCGCTTCCACCCCTCTTGAAAAAAATGTCGATGAAAAGGTCTCAGCAACTGCCAATCTCTTCGCCCACCCGTCCAACATTGGCTGGAGCGGCACCTCCAACGAGCATAGCCGTTGCGACACCTCCTGCTTCGCCGGGAAGCCTGCGTTTACCTTCACGGCTCAGCTGGCTCGGTACTGGGCGTGCAGTCGTCGCACCTTCATCATCTCTTCCTAGTCCACCTGCATCGCCGACCAGATCATCCAAAAGTCCTCGGACGCCTCCAGACTCGCCATCAAAGGGGATGAAAAAGCAACGTGGTAATCTCAAGCGGCCGACGAGTATTGGTGTCCTTGAGGCCGCGGACAATGCCCACGTCCGTCGTACGAAAAGTATCCTCCTGCTTGGTTCGAGATCAAAATCGAACGCATCATTGAGGGCACCTTCTACTTCCCCGCAGAAGCGTGTGCAGATCCATGCCGATGCGAACGCCGACGCTGGGGGTCCACCTCGGAAGCCCAGACGCAAGTCGAGTGCGGCTGCGGCTGGCCATCCAGTTGGAGTTTCTATTGGCGGTGGGGATACCCTCAGTGGTAGTCCTGAGATATTGGTGCCTCGTGAACGTCGTCATTCGGCTCCTTTGTTGTCTCGAGTTCCAAGTTCTGATGCGACAAACGCCGGTGCCTGCGCGGATTGGACGTTGTCTCTGCCTTTCTGCACTGACACACCCGGACACAAGATCACTCCCATTGCATCACCTGCTTTGGCCCAGGTTCAGCTCGAACCCGAGCCTGGCGTGGATGAATACCAAGGCGACGATTGGACACTCTGCATGCCGCTCAAGGTTGGTCTAGGTGCGACAAGCACATCTGAATCGGTTGAAGAAGACGAAGAGCGTGGTAGCGAGTGTACGCTTGCTCAAACCTCCGAGACGTGCATATCCCAGTGCCAGAGCCAGACTCAGATGCAGTTACCAACCCCGAGCCCATCCCCGACACCACCGACGCCGTTGCTGTGTTCTCGTGCGTTGGACTCGGAGGAACCTAGACCGAGGCCTGCGTCGCCTGCTAGTTTGGGGCCTCATGCGGGAGGGCTCGATATTGATGGTGGGTGTGGGAAGCGAGGATCTGGATGGAATGTATGTGGGTGGTTTGAGTCTGTGGATGTCCAAGAGGATGAGCATGTGCCTGCACCATTGCGGGCTCGGAGGGGTGACGAGTTGAAGGCAACCAGGCGGTGTCATGAAGCGTGGGCGAGGAACCGGAGTCAGGACAGCACGGTTACCATTTCCACTGCGGAGACCGGTTTTTACAGTGCGCGTTCCAGTTTGCGCGCTGGGTGATTTGGTGTTTCTCTGATGCTGTGTCCTCCGTTCTGACCGCTATCGCTCGTCCGTGCTTGTACCCTGGTTTATTCCTGCATGACACCCCAGTTAGAGACTGGAGATCAGATCGTCTTGCCTCCCGCTTGTCCCGCCCTCAACACGACATGGCGCAAGGTGACATAGAGCACGCTATCATTCAAGGTGTGGCATAATATTGGGCAACTGTTTCTACTCTAGCCAAGTTACATACTTGTACCATAAGTTGTCTGGGAGCCCTTGTGACCTCGATGGAGCCTCCTCACGATTCGTTTGTGAGGGTGTGTGGAGGAAAAAAGTGAAGTGAAGACATGATTTCGTCGATGTGTATGGTTTATCTGTACCAGTGCCTCAGTTCTGTAGCCTTTTGTGCGGAGACTGAGGGGGGGACCTGCGGATGAGGTGTAGGAGGTTAGTTTAGTAGCAGGACGGAGTCGTATGTAGGAGGATCTGGAGGAGGCGGATCTAAAGTGATTAGGGGCTGACCCCGTTCATTAGGGATGTTGTGATCCAATCCTGAGGGCTGAGTGTGTAAGGGAGAAAGAAAGAGATATCCGGATGACAGTGCTAGTGGAGGGTCCTTTTTATGCAGGGCTAATACTAGTACTGGCTATGACATTACATAAACTTATTTTTCAAATATACTTGACATATCCTTTTCGGCTTTCTTTTGCGGCCGGGTACACAGCCAAATCGAATTCATCAACTCCGAGTCTCCCGGTGTTTGTGCTACGGAAAATTGTTGGCTCAACCCTGTACTTGACGGTTCGAGTTTCTAGCTAATCAAGAATAGATGGGTCGACGACGACGAACGATGAGTGACCAAGTGAAACACAACGGCGACAGAGCGATGAGCCGACGGGTTTGAGGACGCCAACAATGAGATAAATACCCGTAGATGGAGACGCGCATTACATGAGGATCAACGTCAACGTACACGTCTCGTTCTTCACAACTGATCAAAATGTTTCAGGATGCGAACAGTCGACGTCGAACATCCGAACAAGCCCTGCTTATCTCGCTTCCATGAGTTACTGGGCTGTCAGCTCAAATGGAAAGAATTATAGCCGTATTACTAGAACACCCATCGCTGGGGGTTTAAAGGGCCGTCCTCGTTAAATCCTCTCATCACTTCCCTTCCAGTCGTCGTTCTCGTTTCCTACACAACCTTGGGCTCAAGACATGCAGAAGATCCAACCTTTCTCTTTCACTAGTTGGCAGGTAGCCTCTGTAGTCCTCGCATGCATCACGAGTGGGGGCTTCCTCTGGGCGCGAAAGCGCTTGCGACGCAAGCAACGTTTGCCTCTCCCACCCGGACCGTCCGTTTCTCCTCACGGCAAATAGTACGTCGTACGCGTTCATGTTCCTGACAGTGCCTCATGGATTGTAGCTCCCCACAACAGATACAACAATGGATCGAGGAGTATGGTCCCATCATTACACTCACCAACGGGAAAGATATCCATGTTGTCATCGGTCGCCATCACGTATGTGTCGTATCCTGCCTGTCGCTTCGTTGCACAGCACCATGCTGACCTCTACTTCTCCACAGGAAGCGGTGATGCTCATGGAGAAACAGGGAGCGGTGTTGGCCGATCGACCATACTCGATCGCCTCAAACGAGATTCTCTCGAGGGGATTGAAGTTCATGCAAATGAGCACGTGCGAGCGATTCAGGAAATATCGCAAGTGAGCAGACTCTCGCGAGGTCTGTCAAACGAGCTTTGCGAAACTGAGCTTATTGTATCTTCCCAGAGCCGCTCACTCAGAACTTCAGATGAAGGCGACGCTTATTTATGATAGCGAGCAAACCCAATACGCACGCAATATCGTGTTAGATATCTTGAAAGATCCAGGATCACATCAAGGACACATCAAAAGGTATGTTCTAGCCCCCATGGGCGTGTACCTGGTCTTAACAATACGTGATATCACAGATTCTCGGCGACTGTCACTCTCCGAGTGATATATGGAAAGACAACGCCGACTTATGTGAATGATCCTTACATTCTCCACCTGCAGCGCATGGTCCCTATCGTACAGGGTGCGCTCATGCCGGGAGCGTACAAAGTAGACAAGTATCCCTTCCTGAAATTCTTGCCCGGCTACACAAGGGCACTCGACAAGTGGGCAGACCTTGAGCATGAACAGTTTACGAACAACGTGAGACAAACTAAACAGGGTCTGGTGAGTGAAATAGAAATATCCAATCCCTCGAAAGCATTCTTATCGTTATCGACTACCCAGGAAGACCATACAGGACCTCATTCAGTCGCCGGTGGCCTGCTATCTAAACCTGAGCTCGGCATGTCCGAGAACGAAATCGCCTATTTCTGCGGTTCTCTCGTTGGAGCATCCTTTGATACTGTAAGATCTTCCACTGGAACTTTCGCAGTCGCTTATCTGATACAATGCACCCCTCACAGACTCAAGTTGCTATCTCCACGATCCTCATGGCTGCCGCCCACTTTCCCGAAATCCAGGAAATTGTCCAATCGGAGATTGACTCCGTCTTGGGTCGCGAGACAGGTACATCAAATCATATCCGATGTTATAGGACCAGCTGATGCATCACTGTTTCAGCGCCTTCGCTCGATAATTGGTGTGCGTTAACCAAGTTGCACGCGTTCATCTTGGAGGCGTTACGGTGGAGACCGGTCAACCCGTTGGGTAAGCTATATCTGTCTATATTTGCCATTGTATTGAATTACGCGGGCAGGCGTTCCTCATCGGGCTGCAAAGGATGTTATTTGGGTGGGTTCATCGCCTGTTGCCTTTATTTGTGCACCCTGGAGATTTCTGACGATGGTTGTAGAAGGGCTACTGTATCCCGGCCAATGCCATTGTCTCTGGAAACCACTGGTACCCCTGAGTTTAAATAACGCTGTGATATGTTCTCAATTGCTTCCCTTTCAGGTGCGTCTCAAGAGATCCAGAGGTCTTTCCCGATCCAGAGAAATTCGACATCAACCGATGGATTGACGAGGATGGTAACCTCAATGATCTCAAAGCCTACTCTTTCGGATTTGGGCGGAGGATATGTCCCGGCCTCAATCTAGCCAACCGGTAAGGCCATCCGATATCCATTGGTAGCAAACTCGGTCGTTCATCGGTTCTCCACAGTGCCATGTTCGTTGCTGTTGCTACTATCTTGTGGTCGTTCAAGGTCAAAGAGGATCTTACGAACCGATACAACGCGTTCGAACTTCCCGCTGCCATCGTATCGCACCACAAGCCTTATAGTATCTTGTATGAGCCCAGGACTGATGTAGAGTGGCTCAAGGAGGTTATGAGCGGTCAGATAGACAAGTCGAGCGTGTGATTTGGCAGGTGTGGGCGTGTTGTTTATGATACTTGTTTATGTTCCCGTACACGAAGTCCTGCCCACGGGCCATGCTCGAAACGATCGTTCTGCTTGCGAATCAGTTCGCTGAGTTGGTTAGCTGAGGTTCGACCCTGGGAGTGCTGCCTATCGGACTGGTGGGGGGAGAACAATGATCTCCGCTGTCTATGAGATGATGGTGGTGGTGGGATGGCTGTCTACTGACACGCTGTGTCCTTGGGACTCTTGCTCCTTGACCCCTGTGCTCTGCCTCAGAGTTGACGTTGACTCCTGTGGTAACGGCGACCTTTACCTTGCCACTTCTGGGCACGCTGGTGGACACTCAGATCCGTCATCATCAGATGATTCATCAGACCTGACAACTACTACCCGGGGCGCTAAAGAGTGACAAAAAAGAGAAGAAAAAAAAAAAAAAAAAAGGCGAAGCACCGTACAGTTCTCTGTTTGTTCAAAAACGTACGAGTGGATTGGGTTGGCGGAGATTTCATTTTAGATTGCAACGCCGGTGACGACGACGACGACGACGACTGTGTTCCTAGTACATACATACTGTCTATAACGGTTCTACCAGGGTGTGGCTTAGGGAGACTAGATTGAAACCCTGAGGGGACAAACATAAACATGGAAGGATTTGGATTCGGGCGAATGGCAAAATGAAGGATGAAGGTCGGCGTCTCTCGAGTTCTTGACGCAAAGTCACCAAGTCACCAAGTCAACATCATTACAACAGCGCCGCGGGGATCATCCATCATCCATCGCTGCCGCACCCCGGGTCTCTCGGAAGCACAGTGAAGTTTTTCCGTGTACAGATGATACTCGTCGAGTTTAGTTTGATAGCATACGTTGAAAATTAATTTTCTAGTAGATCCGGTCAAGCCCCATAGCCATGCCCTACCAGGGACTTTGGGGATCACGATGGTCTTGCCAGTTGCCACGGGAGAAACTGGTTTCGTTGGGAGAATAGGTAAGCGTCATCATTGTTCAAACGTTTACGTACCACGATCAAGCGACCACGTCAAGCATCAGCAAAACGACTGAAATGAAACTGGCGGTCAGCGGAGGTCAGTGACTTACAGCAGCTTACGTGCGGTGAACGAACATCTCTCATTGGTGGAGATGTGGTATGCCTTGCGCTTGAAAGCAGGACTCAGGGTCTTATAAGTACATATGGCGATCAAACTACGCTAACCATTTGCATTTTGTTGTGCAGACCTCTGTGCAGAGTTTTTGGATTGCTGATGAGGTTCACAGCTTTGTTACATTGGCGGCGACAGCGCCAGGCCCACCCCCGACACAGGGCATGTTATCAGGGAGCCGACTGTACTTACGATACACTTTCGACCCTATCTTCTGAAGCAGTGACCAAAGTCTTTGGTGACCATCTCTCATTAATCCTTCGACTCCTTCTTCCACCAGCATATCAATCGTCGTTTCCCAATTCACCCACAGCTGTACCAGTGGCTCTCTGGCTCCGATCAGCTCCGCACTGTCGTACACCTGGCTCACGCTGAAACTTTGCTCGTCCGAAACCATCGGCGGTCAATCAACGTGAACTGAGGCAGTGACTACCTCCTCCCTGGAGATCAGTCCAGAAGCCTAGTCTTGGCAAGCCTCACACGCAACCTTCCAAGCCAGACTCGCCCACGTTTTTTTTTTGCTACGCGTCCAGTTGCCGAAAGTACGGAGTCATGGAATCGGTATGCTGATGTGGCATGTCAGACATACATCGTACCTCAGATCTGGGGCGTCGTACATCTGAGAGGTCGCACTCTATGCTCGGACCAGGCATCGTACAGAGCGCGCCTGATGTTGTGGCTGATTCTGGGATGTGCTTATATAACACAATTTTCGATTTCTCTTGGAACCTGGGTGTTGTGCGGACACGACCGTCATCATGTGCGCAACTTTCCGGAGGGGCTGGCCGGTTATATGGATTCGGCAACTCGACGTGGAAGTATGTAAGTCAAGGACGTTGAGCGGAGTCAAGAGACCATGTTATGTTCATAGCGTAATCTGCCACAGGGCATACAGCACATTTCACGCATGTTACCGGCCATCGTGTGATGGTGTGATGACTTTGAACTACTGACTCGAATGTAAGCCGGTTCGACTTGGGCTCGTGTATTGCTCTGGGGTCTTGGACCCTCTAAAAGGTGGGGATGCTGGGGTGCTCGTTTAGCGTGGTTCTGAATCGATCCGTGCCATGGGTCGCTGGGATTCAGCATAAATTTCGATCGGACGCGTAGCCCCATACTGCCATATGTTTCAATCAAGACGCGGTCATACGTCGGTGTTTAGAAAAGAAAAACGTCTGTTGTTCGACGGTCGTTTTTTTTGTGTTTGGGTATAATTCAGGAACTTTGCACCAATCATCACCACAGAGCCGTCAAGGACTCAAGCATGAACACAAAAGGGGAACGCGCTTGCAGGTGATCTAGACTTTTCCCGATCTGCGATGCAACTAAAATGAGACTGGCGGACAGCAAGGATTAGGATTAGATTAGCGACGTCTAGCAGCTCACGTACGTACGAACACACCTCTCATTGGTGGAGATGTGGATGCTGCCCTGGCACTTGCAAACGCGACTGACTGACAGGGTCTCTTTGCCATTTCTGTGAAATAATTGTTGCCGAGTTGCCAAGTGGGCGGTCAAGCCTGGTCCAGTCAGGCTCGCTTAGTTTACAGATGCCAGCGTCTTTCGGAGATCCATATACTGAAAATGACGATTTGGATCACCACGCACGCATGAAAGGTTAGCATGAGGTAAGTAAGCGTATCCCGAGGCGAAGCTCTCGCATTCATTCGTCCAGCACTACTCTATTCTGCGAGAATTTTATATCATGAGGGGAGGTTCCGTTACCATAAATACCGGCCCACTGAGCATAGTTTTTTTGTCTTCGTGGCCCTCGACTTCATCACTCCTTCCAATATGTTCGAGTTCCTCCAACGTCCGTTCCTCCAACTTGCATCGATAGTCATAGCGTCCATCGCCGTCGTGTACTACGTTGATCACCGTCGGGCACAACAGAAGTATGCGCTTCTCCCTCCTGGGCCACCTGGCTCTCCACACGCCAAATAGTGGGTATCGAACGTTCACTTATTGGCGTTTATCTGATAACCGTTTTTGGCAGTCAACCCAGGCAGATTCAAAGATGGATCGAGGAATATGGCCCCATCGTATCACTGAAACAGGGTCGCGATGTGCTGGTCATCATCGGGCGTCATCATGTAGGCATTGCAGAACGCGTCCAAGTTGACGTTTGGTTTGACATGTCTGATGATTTTATTATTAACTCATCTTAGGAGGCTACTCAGCTGCTAGAGAAACAGGGGGCGTGCTTTGCAGATCGGCCTCACTCTATCGCCGGGAGTGACATCCTTGGTAGAGGAATGAGGTTCATGCTTCTCAGCACATGTGATCGTCTTCGACGGTTCCGCAAGTGAGTTAGCGCAAAGTCAAGTCACAAGTTACTAGTACTCACCTATGGAAAGGGCGGCGCATTTGCATTTTCAGCCAAAAGCCACAGTGACATATGACGCTGACCAGACGTCGTACGCGAGAAATATTGTCCTCGACTTGCTGGACGATCCAGAGTCGCATCAACTACACATCAAGCGGTAAGTGAGGAGAGTACACACAACGAGGTGATGTTATTGAAATGACCCTGAGCTTAGCTTCTCGGGTTCGGTCACACTGCGAGTGATATACGGCAAGACCACGCCGACCTATTTGACAAGTGATCCTTACCTTCTCCATCTGAAGCGCATGGTTCCAGTAGTTCAGGGCGCACTGTTACCGGGGGCATACAAAGTTGACCAATTCCCATTCCTTCGATATGTGCCTGGGTATGGAAGGCAGCTTAAGAAATGGGGGAAAGAAGAGGATGAGATGCTAATGGGGTATATGAACCGATACAAATCGCAGATGGTCAGGAGATATCCCTGTTGGATCTGTATGAACAGGGCTGACGGACTTGCCAACAGACCGCAGAGAGCGGAGCACATTCCGTGGCGAAAGATATCGTGTTGCGTACTGTCGATGAGGGAAACTTCACTGAGCCCGAAACTGCATACTTCCTGGGGTCCCTTGTTGGGGCGGCGTTTGATACGGTATGTTTCTTCCGAAGATTAGGATTTTCGGTGCTCTGTTGACCATTATTTTCCTTTTTAAGACTCAGGTGGCTATCTCCACTATCATGATGGCTGCAGCGCGCTTCCCGGAAAATCAAGTAATTGTCCAGGCCCAATTGGATGTAATCGTTGGCCAAGATGCAGGTAAGTCAATTTGTGGTCTCTTCCTTTTTCATGACGTAATTATAAGATTAGCTCCGACGTTCGCGGAATGGGCATCACTCACCGAGGTTCAGGCGTTCATCCTTGAGGCTTTGCGCTGGAGACCAGTCAATCCATTTGGTCGGTTTTCATGACGCTCGCCTACTGATACGGTTCTGATGATGTATATCTATCTCCCCCTTCTTCCCAGGTGCCCCTCGTCGTGCTTCTAAAGACGTTATCTGGGTACGTACTTTCCAGTACTTCCTTGGTATCATGATGTTGAGAATGGACTTGCAGAACGGCTATTGCATTCCGGCTGGCGCCACTGTGTTTGGGAACCACTGGTATGTCGAAATCAAACATACTGTGCTCGATAACGGGCGTTCATTCCTCCCTCCATCAGGAGCATTGCTCGCGACCCAGAAGTCTTCCCTGAACCTGAGAAGTTCAACCCTGGGCGCTGGCTAGCACCGGATGGTACCATCAACGACCTCAAGGCATACTCCTTCGGTTTTGGCCGAAGAACCTGTGTAGGATCCAACCTGGCGCTCCGGTGAGTGGCTTGGGCCTACGTAAATACTCTGCTGTGACTGACATGAATCATCAGGTCATTGTATATCGCCGCCGCTACTATCTTGTGGTCGTTCAAGATATCCGAGGACCCGAAGAGCCCCATCGACGATACGGCGTTCGTACCTGGTATTGTTTCGCATCAAAAGCCATTCAATCTGGTCTTCACGCCGAGGATGGACGTTGAGCTCCTGAGGGAGGTTTTGGGTGCGCAATTGGAGAAAACGGGGTAAACATTTGATTGGTTACATTCGAGTTTGTCGGTTTTTGGTTAGGTCGGTGTCATGATCACGATTTGTCTCTTGGGAGGGTTCTTGTAGGCTTCCTTGTACGTCTTGTTATCATTATCATGTATAGTGCGGCTGGTGAGTTAGCTTCGTGTCGATGGAAAGGTGGCATTCGAACATGAATTAGGAATACGGCCACACATGTCCGACATTATGTAAACGAAATTACATAACCCGTACCTGTCGGGATAGCCTCCAAGGTATGGTTACTGATTGTGCAACAAGACCCCTATCCTCGTAAATTTTATCATCCAGTATGTCCTCAAAGTCACATGGCTTAAATGGGAGGTATGGGTTATGAGGGAGGTATGGGTTATGAGGGAGGTATGGGTTATGAGGGCGTTGACTGTACTATCGATCAGACTCCTGAGGTGGCATAGGCTGTATCGTCGATGCTGTGGATGGTATATGTCAGTTGGAACTGATTATCCGAGATATACTTTCCATCTGTCCCAAATACTCAGCAGGCTGGCACGCTTAAACGCTTTGGCACTCACTGTCTTCGTCGTTGTTCTCGGCACGCCAGACCGCCTCATCCATGTCCTTCGCAACACCTGTTTGGACATGTCTCTTCACCAGTCTCTCCTTTGCCTTTCCTGGATCTATCTGCACCCACCAGCGCTCGTCCATCACCGCGGCGGCTTGGCTCCAAGGTTCAATACTCAGCATGGTATATAAGCCCTCGATGACGACGATCCGGTTGGACGGACGAACGGACACAGCGTCCGGCGTGGGGTCTTTCAGCGCGTGATCAAAGGAAGGAGCTCTGATCACCAATGTGTTCTCATCCAACGGATGGCGCAAGCGCTCGACGAACGAGACATATGCATGTCCATCGAACGTCCAGTGAATGCCACGGCGGTCATGTGCGAGCTTAGGGTCCTCCATGACATCAAGCTGAGCGCGGGTCAGGTGCCAGCCGTCCAGGCCGACTAGGATGGCTTGGTCTTGCTTCTGGCCGTTCCCTGCGAGCAGAGCGTTTATTTGTTGGACCAGGCGAGTTGCGAAAGATGATTTCCCGGATGCAGGGACACCTGCAATGGCTACGAGCAGCCGGGTCGTGTGTGGAACCCTGACCGTGGGCTTATCCCATCAGGGGCGACTCGATTTGATGCTGAGAGGTAGAAGAGCTCACGATTTAAGCTTGTGCAAGATGAATTTTGCTCGCTCTGCGATGGTGTCGTCCATGATGGATCGTTGACGGTAGACACCGTGACTGAGGCGAGCCACGATGAGCGCTAACCCCGAGTCATTCTCATCGTGGTTCCTGGGAGTTTGGTTGCTCGCTGCTGGAAAGGTCCCAGGTCGGCAGCTGTCAGTGACAGTTCCTGTGGGCCTTGGCGCTTAGGATGCTTTGTAGGCCACACCCAACCCAACATGTCTTTTATCCTTGTGACCAGTGCTGCGCACCGCAGCGAGTAGTTACTCAGACAATCATCAATTGACTACATCCATCCATTGTACTTCAACGATGCAAAAACTAGAACTTGTAGGACGAACATTGAAAAGGTGCGTTCGCCAACTTGAGCGGCGTTGGTGTGCAGATAGCAGAATAACTCCATTTCTCGCGACAGAGCAAACCCGAAGACCATCCAGGACAAGGTTCTTGTAGGCTATCAAGGATGGTAAGTGTGGCACATCTACGGTGATCCTTCGCACCACCCGACTCCAGCCCGCCTGGCGGTACTGGCATATCTCGATGGCAAAAGTCATCCTGGCATGTTCTCTACATAGTACCATGTCAAGGTCGAGGCGTTTGTACAATCGATGAGGATTTCTACTTACAGGTTCACGTGTGCGGGAGACGGCGAGCCCGTTGATCCAGGTACGCCATAGACCTTGGCCTCGAGGCTCGCTTCTTAAGCCACACACTAATACCCTTAACACGCCCAGGACACCACGGATGGCTTCACTGGTTCAATGCCCCTATACCAAGTGGCGGACGTCCTAACATTGATCTCTGGCCTGATGTGTCAGAGTACTCTCCCTCGGAATTATACCCCGCCCCAGGACTCAAGACTGCCGACGGCGAGCAAGCCTTCCTCTTCTCATCTCGTCATCCAAAGACTGTACGGAGACATTTCCACTGGATGGCTCTTCATGGCGTGGATGGCGCATTCCTGCAGCGGTTTGCGGGACAGTGTGATATGGAGGCAGGTAATCAAGGGATTCGAAGAATCAGGGATGAGGTTGGAGATCGGGTGAAGGAGGCGGCTGAGGCGGAGGGCCGAGTGTTCGCGATCATGTTCGTTTGCTCAGTTTTATCGCTACTAGACTTCGTCGTGCTGATCCCTATTTGCTAGGTATGACGTATCGGGTGTCTCCCCGGACAAGATTCAAAGAATCCTAGAGCAAGACTGGATCCATCTTCTTCGTGATCAGTGCCTACTGGACAGCCCCAATTACCTGCACGAGAAAGGCAGACCAGTTGTTGCTCTCTGGGGTGTGTGTTTTCCCATCCATCTTTCAGATTCCGCCATCCTCTGACTTACCTGTACCTGACAGGTTTTGGCTTCAACAATCGCAACCACACACCCGACCTCGTGCGCGCGATTGCTACCTTTTTCCGTTTCTCCACTCCGGGAGGCGTGTACCTTGTGGCTGGTGTCCCAGGCCACTGGCGAACATCAGCCTCCGATGCAGATCGCAATCCAGAGTTTGTGCGAGTGTGGACGGAGTGCTTTGACGCGCTCAGTCCATGGACTGTTGGGAGATATGGAAATGAGGAACAAGCAGATGATTGGGGAGAACGGCTCGTCAAGGCCGATGCCGAATATCTGAAGAAACTTGAAGAAGATGGTGGAAGGAAAGTAGATTATATGCCAGTGATATTACCTGGCGGGAGCGTAAGCCCCAGTACCCTCTCTCGTGGCCGGCTGCTGATATTCTATGTTCATTCCAGGGATACAATCTTTCTCAAGGGAAGTGGGGGTGGAATGCCATAAAACGCAATGAAGGTCGGTTTTTGTGGAAGCAGATATACAATGCTCGCCGTGCTGGGGTACGCACGATATACGGCGCCATGTGGGACGAGTAGGCTTTTCGTCCTCCTAGGCTTAGCTAGATGTCTCAACCGAATGTTGCAGATATGACGAAGGCACTGCTTTCATGCCTGTCGTGTCTTCCGCTTCTCAGCTCCCTGTTCACCCTTCATACAAGTTCCTTGCACTTGATGCAGATGGGCATGACCTTCCTTCGGACTGGTACATGCGCATTCTAGGGTTCACGGCAGAAGCGTTTCACGGTGAACGCAGGGTACTGGAGACGTTCCCCATCAAGGAGCTGCAGGACTATTGGGCAACAAGGCCGCATTACGAGGAGCTAGACAATGAGGGGGAGCAGAAGAAACGAACAGAAGAAGCGGGGCACGCATTCAGGGCATGGGAAGTAGCGGAGGGAGGTCACGGTGCCATCGATGATGCACCTCCACCTCCGTACACCGTGGAAGAGATACACCAACAACAGGAACTTGGGCAACAAGAAGAAGTTAAAGCGGCTCAGGCGCCACTAGGGCAGTCGAGCGGTGGTGCGTTCGACCCCTGGTCACGATTCTCGCAGGATCCGGGTCCTGCCCCTGCCATCCCTGCGAGGCATTCTTCCCCGACAGCCTCCCCGAGCGCAACCTCATATTCATCTACCTTACCAGGACGCTCGCAATCTGCCCGCCCACCTACCGTGGACAGGTCCTCCTATCCCGGCCCATCCCTTAGATCACAGTATCACCCAGAGAAGGACGAGATCGTCATGGCACCTCCTGTTGGTCCCCCGCGTCGGCGATCTTCCTCGCACTTACGCCCCGCCACTTCTGTTTCCGTTTCGTCCCTAGCAGACGACTTTTCCCGACAGAGCATTTCCACTGCTTCACCCTGGCTACCCACGCAGACCACCTACTCTCCCAGCTTAGTTGTCGGTATGCCTCTCCCTTCAAGTCCTCCTGTTGAAGTGGGTATCGGACCAGGCGGGTGGCACCCGCACTCGCACTCGCCGCGTCCGTCCACCTCGGGGGGGACACATTCACCTCCCTGGCATCATGCTCAGGCACCTGGCCCAGACAGTTTCTACAATCCATCGCATGTCCCTGCTCATCTAACTCAGACTATTCGCCCGGGTGCACTTCCGCCTTCTCCGCCCACAGGCTCCCAAGACGGAATGGCGTTCCCTGGCGTCACACATTATCCCGAAAGTGGACTCGGGTGGACTGGCGGACAGGGGAGCGGGACACAAGGCCCTTACCGTCCCGATCAGGGGAACTACCCCAGCCAACCAAGCCATGTGCCGTCATCGTATGCTCAGCAAGCCCAACCTCAAGAATCGTATGCTTACTACCACAATCAGACGACGACCGGTGGGCCGCAGCCCCCGGTGATGGGCCCCTACCCGTCGTATGGATACAGCTACGATAATTCGCACACGCCACACACGCCCCATTCGTCACTTCCGATGGCGCAGGGCGGAGTGCCGCGACCGCCTTCTATTTCACCACGTGCGTATTCAGTTATCTACACAGAGTTTCTCTGGTGGTTCTTTTGTGTTGGTTGGAGTCGACGTGTATTGATTTTTGTTGCCGTTTGCTAGGTCCCCCGATGCATTCCCAGTCGTCGTCGTACTATGCTTCCTATCCGTCTGCGCCTTTTTCGGGGGACAGCAGTGCGGGAGGTGGTGGAGGGTTTAATCTGGCTGGGAGAAATGCGTGGGATACGGTGGAGGGAATAGCGGGGAAGGAGGCGAGGAGGCGGTTGGAAAAGAGGGTGAAGAAGTTGTCGCAGAGTGAGTTGCTCTATTCCATTATTATTATTTTGGTCGCAAGGCTGATTGTTGCATTTAGGATTTCTATAGTGGGGACGTCCTTGTTGAGTAAGCTCGAGTAGACGTAGGTGAGACGAGAGCACAGACGATGCATATGATGAAATGGATATTGGAAGCAAGTGCACACTTTGCGTTGGACGCTTGTAGAAGCATGACGACTGTCGGCTTTTGTGTTCAAGTGGGGTCTGAGTGCATCGGAGAGTACCGCAGGGGGTTTGTGAGGCTCCTGACGCTTGCGTGATCAAAATACAGTGTTGGACCGGCCCTTGCGCCAACTCATTCTACTGCTTCAATTTCGTGATGTGCAACCTCCACAACATCTCAAGCTAGTTGCTTAAATACATAGCTATGTATACAAGGATGGTGGTCGTACTATACATGCATTGTCTGATCTCAAATATCACTTGCTTTTCGTCGAAAAATGCGACTGTTTTCCAGCTGCATAGTTGCTGACTAGCTGAGTCATTTTTGTACACGCTTGACACTTCTGTAGGTGGTGACAGTAACCTCTGGCAACAGTTTCATGACTTGAATCCTTTTATCAAGTGGGCTTTCATCCTGCCAGAGACATGCCGGACAACAGTCCATTCTGTGGTCTTAGTGCTACCTATCTAATCTGTAATCAACAAAGAGTTACTCATATTCGGCTAGCCACCCTGACAGTATGGAGTACAGTGCCCATAACACAGTCAATTGAAAGTTAGCTCAGCTCGTACTTGAGAAAAAATGACGAAAGCTGGAGTCACGCTTGCCCAAGCCCATTCTTGAGAGTGTCGAAGTGGACGGGAATGGCGACGACAATGGATTCTGATGATGGTGGGAGTGACGGCGAGGTTGATGGGCTTTTTCATTTGATCTTACGGAATGATAACTAACGATCTGACTGACACTGGCGCATGGGCGATACGGCCTCAGATTCAGACACTCTGCTACGACACGACACCACTACTGATGCCTATTCGATTTTCTTTTCTAGAGACTCTTCAAGTACATGACAAGTCATTCCAAGTGTCTGATCTACTATATATTAAAAAAGAGGTGTTGTGTAACGCGAGACGCATGAAAACTGTTGGCGCAAGTGCCGGTCCAATACTGTATCCCCGGGAAGCCTTGGTAAATTCGAGCGCGTCACGCGGTGTCAATCTATGTACGTACGTACGAGCAGCTGTGCTGTCGAGTCGCGGAGGCGTCTCGCTTGCAGACTGACTTCTCGACTGCTACTGCTGCTGCACGAAATCATCACCAAGGAACGCTCCACATCGGGCAGTCGCTCACGACGCTGTTGAGATGATGTAAATTTCAGTTGACGACAAGGACAAGGGAAGCGGCTGGACGGCTGGCGTAGCATTAGATTCGCCGTTCTACGTACGCGAAGAAATTATTTGGGGCTGGAAACTTCAACGCGCATCATCATGCTAATACATGATATCATCATAATGCGGGTGCTAGCGGTACAAGCGAGTCCATGCATGTAGAATAACGTGGCTTGATAAATAGGAATCTGCGATGATCATAGCTATAGGGCGACGACGACGAGATGCGGATGGTCATTATAGGAATTCCACGATGAAATCCGAAGGCTGGGCAAAAAGGGACAAAGACTACAACACGCCGAAGCAAGGAGACGTGATAGTAGGTGGTGACCGATCAATCGGTATCGAGGGAAACCAAGGATAATTCAACCCTCGAGAGTCGATTACACACGAACAAGAAAACATTTCCACAAAGAAGTAGTAGCAGTGGAGAACCAAGAAAGAAAGAAAGATCTAGAATAGTACCGTTTGCGGGTATATTTTTCTGATAGCAAGAAAGAAGTGTCTTGTTTGAAGAATCAGATGGATGGGCCGGGCATCAGACCATGACGAGTCTTCCCATGACATACGTTCCGCCGTTGACGAGACCAAGGTTCATGACGTCCTTACCCCCAAATCCGACGGCGGGACCAGGGAGTGCACCCCTCCAACCACATGGGTGGTAGGGCAGAAAACCCACGTTTTCGTCCCACGAGTTACGCTCTTCGATCCACTCGTCGGATACAGCGTCCTTGAATGCTGTGACAGGTGGAAGGGGGACGGGGGTGGATTTGGTATATTCGGCGGGGGTGATGTTGAAGTCTACGAGCGACTGCGGTATCCATTGTGATGGGGACGGAGCGCGCCGCCTTCGCTTGGCGGGTGGCTTGCATGAAGATTGTGTCGGGGAGCCCGGCGGCGAGCTCGGGCCTGCATCGCCCTCACGCGATCGTTTGTTTGAACGCACCGAAGACCCAGGGGAGGCGGGGTCTGTGGTAGTGGAGACACGCAGCGATGGAGGGGCATCACCAGTTGGCGAGCCGCTAGGTGGTGTCGTGGATGATTTCATCTGATTGGTGCGGTTTACGGCGTTCACGGGTTTGAGAATGCAACGCTTGACGTGACGATTGAGGTTGGACGCAACACCAAAACGACGACCACAGGTATCACAGACAAAAGCTAAAGGAGGAAATAAAGCTATGAGTTCAGTTCATGAGGCGCTATGGATCGCGTTCACGAACCTTTTTCACCTGTGTGGACTAGTAGATGCTGGGTACCACAAATGAATGTTTGTACGTTTATATAGAGATGGGGGAGAGCTAACCTTTCTCAGCGTTGAGGGCCTGTCGAAAGACTTTTCGCACATCCAGCAACCGTGCTTCTTCTCGCGAGGGCGCGGACCTGACCCTTCCGGCTTGGCTGCACGGGAAGAGGCGGAGCGCGAAGTATTAGCGCAAGCATTGCGGATTGATTGCGTGATATCCGAGCTAGTCGCTGATGACGAGGAAGAGCCAGGGAGGGACAAGGCACCGGGGAACGATGAGGATGTGTCGGATGGAGTATTCATGGTGGATGAGTCGGGGATATTGATGCAAAAGGAAGACAATGACGGTATTTGAGATGAGGGTGCGTTTTTATCGGTGGATGGATACTCGCAGTGGAGCTGTTGCGGGAGGAGATACGGAAGGGTATCCGACCACTCACACGATGAATGACCACCTGCGATGGTTCTAAAGCCAGATAAAGACGGGGGAATATCAACCGAAATAGATGGCCCTGTGACCATGGAACGCAACGCCGGCGTTGACGAGGTGCTATCTTGGACAGAGCATCGGCCGGACTGGGCATCGTACGCGCCGTAGATGATGGATGATCTGTCCAAGAAGCGTGAAAAAGAGTCCGGCGAACTGTGCTGAGAAAGCGGTGGACCGGTGTGTGTTAGTGCCATATGCTCCTGGAAGACTTGCTGCTGTGAATGAAAACTGGTTAGATGAGCTGAAGTGCCAGTGCTTGGGCCTTGCATCATGATAAGGTGATGAACTACAGCGGCGGCGTCGAGGAGCGCTAGAGAATCGATTGAGGACAATTTCACACTGGTTTCGTGAGGTGCTTTATATATATTCTGGTCAGAGACATCTAATAGTACGAAGACGGATGAAAAACGAGGTTCAGTTCTATGAAGCTCCAGACAATCTCCTCCACTACTTTACGAGAGAAATTAACATTCAACTCAGCGGCTTAAACTTGTTTCTCAAGCTCTCCTTGCCATGTTTGCCTCGATGAATACCCGTCCTGTTCGCTGCATGCCATTCGAAGCAACGAAGACATACACGCGTCGTGGAAGGCCCTCCTCCTGCTGTACAAAGGCTTGCACATCGATCGTGATTTGATGGGCGCCGGCGACGAACAATGGCCCTTCCACCACGACCAGATATGAGCAACAGCGGCCCTAAGCCCGGACATGGATCACAAATCACGGCGGAACGGGGAATACTATCCTTGGTTTGCCTCGTGCCTGTACTTTTCGCGTATCGAAAATCGACTTCCCTTCCGCACGACTTCGGCGGATAGCGAGGGTTCCATTTGAGCTGCACAGTGGTAAACCGCATTCATCGACGATCTCGGCATTTACAACAATCTCCAAACATTAATGCCTCGCGATAGCCACGATTTTGATGTGTTTCTCTAGGATCGCAGTCGTTGGCATGTAGATGGTATACATACAACAGAAACTTGGGATCTAGATAACAAGTGTAAAGGGGCGGGCGCCGTAAAAGCTATTGATTTATGCACGCATACACGACCAGCAATTGAAAGCGATCGCAGCTGGAATCCACTTCAACCGTGCCAGTAATATCCCCCTGCCCAATGTCACGGTGACTAGTGACATGTTTGTTTGTACTTGTTAGATTCCAAAGCTCCTACCTAACTAGAACAAACAACGTTTCCAACCGACATCACCCTCGAATTGTCATAGGCGTAATTATCCTTCGACATTGGTTCACAATGCCCATTACGTCTACGCAGAAGGCTGCAATAGAAGAGGTCATCGACGTACTGGTTTCCACAACGCCCGCGCGTGGTAAACGTCAACTATCGGGAATGTTCTTGGAATTAGTGGACAGGGCCGACTGGCCTGAGTACTATGAGGTATTTGATCAACCTTCCTTTGTGAAATAAAGCTGTACAGATAATTATCAATATAATATAGGTCATTCCAGAGCCGCGGTGCATTAACGGTGTCCGGGCCAGCGTGGAGAAGAACCGGTACAAGGACCCATTGAACGCGTACACCGACTTGTCGCTCGTGTTTTGGAACGCGTTGTTTTACAACGAACCAAGCAGTCAAATAGCGTCGGACGCCGACACGCTCAAAGTGAGTCATTCAGTTTGTGCTCATCCATGCCGAGGACCAGACGGACCCCGATCAGAACTTGACTGTTCGCTTTCAGAATGTGTTAGAGACTGAATGGCAGAAGCGGAATGTGCTTCCTGCACCACGCCACTCCCCACCACCTTCCTCTCCTCAAAAGGTTCACGGAACCCTCCCTGCTGCTCCGCCGCAGCCTAAGACTGCCCAATACGCCGGTTCACATACTAAACCGGGAGCCACTGATGATAACCCCGCAGCTGCCACCAGCAGCACAAGTGCACAAGTTCCAAAACTTGCCACGCGCCTTAGCACCCCTCTCCAAGCATCATCTCCTGAGATTGACGTAGACATTAATGGCATGTCGCCTGAGCCTGACGGTCAGATTGAAGACGTCGCAATGGGATCGGTGGCCGGAGAAGAGAGAGACGGTGATAGCGAGGCGATCATCTGTCAGCTAGAGAAGAGCTTGCCCCGTTGGGAAGGATTCGGGAATCTGGGGTGGATGTCCGAGGTTAGCAAGGTGAGTGATTGCATTGATTCAACTCAATGCTTCCTACGCGTTGTCTTTTACCGACTTCTCAATTTCCCGCCTGTATTACGCACAGGAGCAACTGCTAGAAATCGTGTTGGCGATCAAAAGTCATAAAGACATCATGTGCGTCTGCGATAATCCCTGACAGTTACGTGAGTCATAAGATGAAGTGTTCTGCAGCGGAAATCGTTTAGCTGTTGCACTGGAAGCTGTTCCCGAGGAGCCAACCTCACCCCTTTTGTCCTACCATGTAAGGATGATCACCATTTCTGTCCCGGAAGTAGAATTCATAACATTCCACCTAGTCACCATTATCCCTGAAATTGATAGAGGTGAGCATTGCGGTGTGTTGCCCTGCGATGTACGACAACATGAGTCAATAGGGGCATGCCCGATCAAAATCCTACGACACTTCGAAAGATTTTGATTTAGACATAGCACGTCTGTTTGAAAAAGCACGACGGTGGTATGAGCCCTGCACGGAGCCATATGGCCGTGTCCTACTCCTCCAGGTAGGCATATCCGTCGACATGACTCGATTGTATTGATTGTCAAACATCGGATATGATTTTAGCGGCTATACCAGGCCCTTACTTCCCCTTCGGCCCCCTCTGGTCCACCCTACACATCTGCCACTAATTTTGCTTCCATTCGTGCCGGCCCTGGAACTGCGCGACCCCTGCACTCCACGGATTCGGGAGGTGTCCCTGGGGTCACGACATTCCGCGTCTCGACCAAGGATCGAATGTTTGTAGACGAGGTACACCACAAGGGCTGGAGCATCCGGCTGGCAGATTGGCTACATCTCAGCAATCCGGACGATCCTAGTCGTCCCATCATTGGACAGGTCTTCAAGTGCTGGATCTCACATGAACCGTGAATATCTTGCCTTGTACGCTTTTTCACGCCACTAATCTTGCAGCCTGAAGTGCAAAAAAGGGTCAGCCTGGCCTTTCTGTATGTTGGTATTACCGGCCTGAACAGGTAAATCCATCCACCGGGTTCGTTCACGGCGTGCTCATGATGTTATCAGACCTTCCATCCGGCACACACCCAATTCATGGACAAGGAAGTCTTTAAGACAAGTATGTATTTACCGACGGTCGAAGCCTTGTCTAAGAATGATTTGCTGACTTCCATTGCGGCAAAGGCCTCTTCGCAGACCACCCCGTCGAAGACGTAATTGAGAAAATTGCTTGTCAATTCACTGCCCGTCATATCCGCGGGCGACCTCGTCCCCCGTTTTGGTATCCCGGGTGGCCCCTGTACGTTTGCCATTCCCGGTACAACGATCGCGAACGTCTTTTTGTGAAGATCAAGAATTGGAGTTCTTGCATCCCAGAAGAGGTTCGGAAAAACGAGGAGTTTATGCCTATCTATCCATTTGAGCGTCTGGTGTATCCCACGAAGACGGGGAGTCCTTTCGTCGGTAAAGGGGCTGTAAAAGGACCAGGCGGCATCGGTGAACCGATCGAAAGAGCCGAAGGGGAAAGGATCGAGGGAGGCGGAACAGGGCGCAAGCGGGTTAAACGTAATCCAGGACCGGAAGCCGGCTCAAGTGCAACTTTGACCAGACCAACGAAAACGGGAGTAGCTGTTGCATCTGGTTCTACCCCTACCTATTATCAACAGCCGCCCCCTCAGCAGCCCGCGCAGGTTCACAAACCGTGTTCTGGTAGCGGAGACGCGAAAGACCGTAGCATGTTGACTGCTGCGGGGAACTTGACCGTGCCGCCTCTCGTTGAAAAACTTCTCCCAGAAACAAGTTGCGTGCTTGCCCGCTTTTTCAAAAATGTCTTTGCTAACGCAAAAAATATGTAGCCAAGTTTTTCGATCGTTCACCTGATACAAACGAGCTGTTATGGTTCGCTGCTCCGCCGTTGAACATTGCACGGACCCCACCAGCTAAGCACAGTCTTGCTTATCTCCATTTCCTCGCAAAAAAGCGGAAAGGACAGGAAGAGCCTTCGGAACCTATGGATGTTGACGGCCCACAGACTGCTACCACGACCACGACAAAAAAGAAACGAGTTTCTGTCCCGCCAACAATGACAGAAATGATGAAGTTGGCGTTGGATTCTATATCAGGTCAGGATGATCGATGAACACCCAACTTAGTTACATATTGCGACATGTACGTTATGCCTTCCGATCAGTTTTTGCTAATCGATGAAAAATCATATGTTCGATCAGTGATATGAAAGACTTGGAGAAGGCTTACACTCGGTGTTAATGGTATGAGAAACAACCGTGACGACGTTCTGTTGGGTATTCTTCTCATTCCCGCCTCTTCTACTGTTGGTAAGCATTCGAGATGTAGTTTGTGTTCACTTTTTCATTTTTCTGTTGACGAAAATGAACGCCACATTGCCCATGCCAACGGGTTCTTACAACGTTTTTAATCAGCGTTATTAATGAGCTTGTGTCATGTCGAGCTCCAGCTGGGAAACTCGATACGTCACTCCATTTCGTAAGAAAGCTCACTGTATCGACGACCTGGAGCTGACTCGGACAAGCTTATGCTGGCCTCACCGACTACTCAATTCCCTTTTCCATTCTGTGACGTCGTAGCCTTGCATAACGACAGGGAACGCGATAGTTGCTGGTGATACGGCACGCACTGGCACGGCTCGCGGAAGTAAGTCCACCCACTTCATCGTGAAGTCGCTCTCCCCGCTGGCTTTGAGCGACGGCATTAGCGGTGAGGCTAGATGCTGGGTCAGTCGCACCCCATGTGGCCATCTTGTCACATTGCGACTCGAGAGTTTATAGAAAGACTGACTGGTTCCACCGGTAGTGACATTCGGATCACATCACAACAACGGCTTCTTCTTTCAGACTTGGACCAGGACTTCAGCGCGTCAGCGCTCAGCCTTCCCCGGCGGTTACGAGGAATAATCCAGTGACGATTCCTTTAGGGGCAGCGGGAGCCAAGGCTCCTGCTCGTCGTCGATCGGAAAGATGCTTCCTACTGTTATGTGCACCGTGCAGGAAGTATCTGTAGGCCCAGGGGTCCGAGCCCAAACCTGAAAAAATGCACCGGGCCTACGGCTCAAGCCATCTGAACTCGAGACGCAGCCGGAGCGAGTCTGTACGCACCCTGAAGGGATCCACGCCCGTCAGTAGTCAGGGCCGACTTTCGCTTGTCCGAATCGTACACGGAACCAACGATCACAAGGTGTTGTATACGACATCGGACGACTCGGGGGCCTGCGTCATCGTATCACATATCATATCACATATCACGAAAGATAACTTTCAATGTCAATGTCACGATCGTGGTCATGATAGTTAGCGTCACTCGGGGCGCCCGAGGCTCATCAACGAACGTGCGAGTTTTACTAGAGCCCACCGCGCGTGTCACGTACGGCTAGAGGCTTTCCATGGTTCCACCTGAAAGGCCGCTCGCTAGTAAGGGAATACGTCGTCGGGTACATCGTCTGGGGTCAGTCAACCACCATTCATCACATGGCGGATGACGAACGCCACCAGCACCTCGCGGCGCCTTGAGAATGAGAATGACAAGGCCGACGGAGGTGGCGACGCCGGGAAGGCCAGCATGAAACGTAAGCCTGAGCCTGATGTTTGTCACGTCGTGCCTCTGAAACGCAGGGAATATCCTTTGTGTCGATGGAGCACTGCACCAGCTTTCAAGTCGCGCCGATGAACTGAGTGAGCGTCGAGAGATGATACGTGACCCCGTTGAGTGTTGGCTCTGATACACTCGCGTGCAATTTTTCCATGTGGTAGGACAGCCGTGACCACGTTCGATGTACGTGTGAGAGACATACAGTACGTTGCTCTCTGTATGCACCGTCTATGAAATCTGAACGTAGGGTTTGGAAAGGAGCTGGGGGGGGGGAAACACAGCATTATATCTAGTGTACATACGCGCCCAAAAGAAGGAACACGAGGAGACACGACTCTGGTACAGAATAGTCCTAGTTTCCGCATTTGCCTCGACGTTGGGTTGTATGCAGTCTCAGATCCGACACCAACATGGCACCTCTCGATATCATCTCATACTAGTACAAGTTTGACACTAGACCATCAGGATCGCGCGGTACCGCCGCATTAGCATTAGTCGTGAATGCGGTGACACCCGTGCGAGGTGGAGACGCAGCGTGGAGAGACGAAAACAATGGCGGCATCAAGTCGCTTACTCCGTGTCGCGGAGAAGTCGTGTACGGCATGAGTGGGGAAGAGGTGGTTCCCAATTGCGAAAAGGTGGCAAAAGAATCAGATGGCCACCGCGCGTGTCCCATGGAAGCGCCTCTGAACACCATCGGGGTCGTACCGGGGCCAGTAGGGATGCGCATGTATTGTCTGCGCTTGTAGAGAGTGTAGCCACCAAACACCAGGTTCAAAACACCCGCAAGACCCCCGACGGGCCCCCCTACGATGGCGCCGACGTTAGTGCTCGAGGAAGAACCTCCCGAGGAAGAGCTTCCTGAGGAGCTTGAACTCGATGGTATGAGATCTGGTTGATCTGCGAGGGGTCGAGTATCACTCTGAGGAGGATGGGAGATGAAATGAGGATGACTAACTCTCGTTTGCATAGGCGTTCGCCTGGTCGATGTTGAATAGCTCAGAGTTCCATGTTGTCGCTGAGCGAGAGTGAGTAACCAGGTACATGACAAATGTACTTGCTCCTACGGTTTATCGTAGCCCAGTAAGGTATGGAACCGTCGCCCGCAAGTACATAACCCGCCGGGAAAGCCCTAATAAACGATATCAGAAATTGGGTGGGGCCACGGGCGTAGACACCCCTAGATCTCACTCATTCGTATAACTGGAGGAGCAGTTTTCGGAGAATGAAGGCTATCTGTCGAGAAGGATGTTCAAAACTCATCCGCAAATAAACAGGTAGAAAACTGCCCCACGTCTTTATATCACCGATGTAACTTGGGCCCTGGCAGAGTGTACACGCCATCATGAGGTTATAACAAGACCAGGAGCTACTCGAACCAGTGAATGAGTGCACACTATGATAAGAACACTCATACCAGTAACAAGGAGTGGCGGTTGTTCCATTTGGGGAGTTGTATGCGTACCCAGAGGGTAAAGCAGGCTGTGTCCAAGCTGTGGGATTTTTTGGCGTCAGGTGGGCCACCCCCTGCACGTAGAGTGAACGAAAAGACTTGCTGTCTCCTACGCATGCCGCGATCACATATGCTACCGCCAAACAGGGGTTGTATCCCTCCTTATTACTCATCCATGCAAATCCGGGCTGACACGTAGCATTCGAAACCGGAACAAAGATGTTCGGGTGCGCGAGGATTGCCAAGGATCCCGAGAGCCAGGGCACGACGACCACAAGGAGGGATGACAGGCCCGAAAACACCATAGTGGAGGCAGACGAACGATACAGCTCTGTGAGATAGCTCAAGGGCTCGCGGACGACTTACGTGAGGCAGCTCTTCCAAGAAGTGGGAGACCAGTGCTGAAGGCATATCGCGAGACGAGGAGCGCCATGGGTCACATTACGATGTGGACGGCGCCTAAACAAAGAGATGCAACCAGTGGAGATATAGTCGTTTCAGTGTGCTGAAACTGTATTCGGAGACACAGAGCGCCCCGCGGGACTAAGTCATCCTGACGATCATGTCATGATCGTGCCCTGTTTATATGAGGATGCAAGTACCCAAGTCGTCCGATTTCGTACGCCGTACGCAAGCTCTTCTGATCGTTGGTGCGAGAAGCGAACTCTTCAGGTTTGGGCCAGGTTCTTTGGATCCACAGCTTATTAGGTCGACAGTTCCACCGTATGACCTGACAGCAGTCTTGTTATTGTACTTGGTCCGTGTTCAGCCTGCAAAGCCGAGCCTGAGTAAATATCATCATCTAGGCTCAGGATCTATCCCGCACATACTGAGTCCAAAGCCATCCGTTTCATCAGAACCTCGGCTATAATACTAATGACAATGGCGTCTGTCCTTCGTATGGAGGGGCCCGCCAGTAGGGCAATTGAGGTTGATGTGCCCTTGGTAGAGATACGATGGTTGTCTACATGCACATGCAGCGTCTATGATTCCAGTGAAACGTAGTATGTACAATAGGTATAGGAGGTCCTGAAGGAGCAAATGAAACACAGCAATATAATAGTGTACATGCAAATGAAAGAGCTCAAAGGGGGGGTCAATGCGAGCAGATACAAAGTAATCTGACACGGAACGAGTCCCAATTTCCGCATTTGCCTTGGCGTCGAGTGCTAGCACGCAGTCTCAAATCCGACATCGACATGACCATGACACCTCTCGAGATCTCATACCACCACAAGTTCACCACTAGACAATTGGGATCGCGCGATTACGCGGTACGGCAGTATTAGCCGTGAACGAGGTGATATCCGTGGGATGCGGAGAGGCAGCCTGGAAAGACGAAAACGTCGTGGGCGTGGCGCCGCTTATCCCATGTTGCGGAGAAGCCATGTACGACATGGGTGGGGGTGAGGTAGTACCCGATTGCGAAAAGGTGGCAGAAGAATCAGATGGCCACCGCGCGTGTCCCGTGGAAGCGCCTTTGAACACCATCGGGGTCGCACCGGGACCAGCAGGAAGGCGGTTGTACTGCCTGCGCTTGTAGAGAATGTAGCCACCGATCACCAGGATCAAGACACCCGCAAGACCCCCGACGATCCCCCCTACGATGGCGCCGACGTTAGTACTCGAGGAAGAGCTTCCTGAGGAGCTTGAGCTCGATGGTATGAGATCCGGTTGGCCTGCGAGGGGTTGGGTATTACTACGAGTAGGATGGGAGATGAAGTGAGGATGACTAACTCTCGTTTGCATAGGCGTTCGCCTGGTCGATGTTGAATAGCTCAGAGGTCCATGTTGTCGCTGAGCGAGAGTGAGTAATCATGTGCATAATGAATGTACTTGCTCTTACGGTTTATCGTGGCCCAGTAAGGTATGGAACCGTCGCCCGCAAGTACATAACCCGCCGGGAAAGCCCTAATAAACGATGTCAGAAATTAGGTGGGGCCACGGGCGTAGACACCCCTAGATCTCACTCATTCGTATAACTGGAGGAGCAGTTTTCGGAGAATGAAGGCCATCTGTCGAGAAGGATGTTCAAAACTCATCCGCAAATAAACAAGTAGCAAATTGCCCCACGTCTTTATATCACCGATGTAAGTTGGGCCCTGGCAGAGTGTACACGCCATCATGAGGTTATAACAAGACCAGGAACTACTCGAACCAGTGAATGAGTGCACACTATGATAAGAACACTCATACCAGTAACAAGGAGTGGCGGTTGTTCCATTTGGGGAGTTGTATGAGTACCCAGAGGGCAAAGCAGGCTGTGTCCAAGCTGTGGGATTTTTTGGCGTCAGGTGGGCCACCCCCTGCACGTAGAGTGAACGAAAAGACTTGCTGTCTCCTACGCATGCTGCGATCACATATGCTACTGCAGAACAAGGGTCCTTTCCCTCCTCATTGTTCATCCACGCATATCCGGACTGACACGTAGCAAGTGAAACCGGAGCCAAGATATTTGGGTGCACGAGGATTGCCAAGGACGCTGAGAGCCAAGGCACGACCACAAGGAGGGATAACAGGCTCAAAAACACCATCGTGGAGGAAGCAGAGATACAACTTAATGGGAAGCAGGAAACTAGCGGACGAATAACTTGTGGTATGTACTTGAGGCAGCGCTTTGGAGGAGTGGGTGCTTGCACCTCGCTTCGGGTGACTTCTCGAGCGCTGAGCCCAGGGTGCACATGCCTGCCACGATCTCAGCGGAGACTGACGGAATTTTGCGAGAACCAGGACGCCCTGATCATGAGGGTCACATGTTGTGTATCGCGCCTACAAGGAGATGCAATCCGCGGCTGTACGTGTTTCAATGTGTGCACTTATCGGGAGACAGATTCTTAGGAAGTCTGGCTGAACGTGGTAAGAGGGCTTATCCGAATCAGAGAACGACGAGATCAGTGACGAGACGACGAGAGAGTTCTGTCAGCCCGTCCGGGACTAGGGGGGTTGCCAAATCAATTCCGGACTATTAACCCCCCTTACCCTGTCAGTCGTCGAAACCGTTCCTCATCCTACACACTTAGTATTGGTGACCTGCCCAGGCTTCAAACATAGAGTGAGATTCAAATCTCAATGTTGCAACCAGTCACTGACAGCCACATATTAGTACCTCATGCGGGATTTCTTTCGCGGGACTGCCTTATGGCAAGATGATCAGGCTCTGCAAATAGATGAGCGGTGCTGGTGAATATTCAAGCCCCCGGGGGATGATGTTGATTATCTTTGACGCCCCCTTATGCCGAATACCCAGTTTACCCTAATGCAGGCGTTAGCAGTCGAAAACCTAGAGGCTATCTTGAGCGTCATCCCACATACACGGCAATTCCCCGGTCCACAGATTCCACTGATAGCATAGAAAGGATCACTGAGATGCACGTTCACGGGACCGGAACTCACAGTTACGGCGTATTCCCTTGTTTACCAAATGCATTTTAAGAGTGCGCCTACGGATTGTCAAAGCAGGCGCCTCTCAAGCATGTCACACTCCTCGCCCACCCACAGCATAGGTCAGCTCCCATAGTGACTGCGCGGCTCCCTGTCCCCCTTCACTCAAGTCATCTCCAACTGGCCGTTGGGTAGCTTGAACACTCGAACAGAACCCTTTGGGCTCCCTGTGATATCATTCATTGACCCACTCACGAAGTTATACGTCCCTTCCGTCTTCACGACCGCTCAGATCTACCGCAATGGCCTCCAATTGTTCTGCATGGATGGAAAGCCAGGAGGGTCAGTCTCCTTACACGACCGCCCAGCTAGTTGGTCAACTATGCAACTCGGGATGTGAGTGACCCTTGGGATACTCGAGTTGACATCACCAATAAACCGAAATCTGTCCGCCCTGACAGATACCGTGTCCTCGACTAACTTTCAAGAAAACCAATATATCCCGAACAACACCACGGCTAACGCATGTACATGGTAAGAGATTTATCACTCCATGTTATTTATTTACAAGTATCCCCAACAATAATAATCTCATCGATGTAGTTCCTGGGCAAGCTATAATCTTTTGAGCGCTTGTGCTGTCTGCGCTGGACAAGTACAGTTAACGAGGTTTTATCGCTTTGTTGCGTCTTGGAGTTCAAGCTGACATCGTCCTAGCTGGAGTACATGGATTGCAAACTGCGGAAGTTTCGTATCAAGTACGACGTAAGTACTCTTGAACGAACGCACTGTTTTGGTCCAAAGTTGACCACAAGCTGCTGGCAGGTACCTTCCGTACACTCTTCCGGTCGGTGAAGGCATCCCATTCTGGTCTGGGACAAATCGTGAGCATCTGAAGCGCCCTCCAGGCTCATGTGTCTTACTTTTCTTTTTGTCATCGCAGCTGCTACTTGGACAAACCAGACCTTCAACGTAACACAGGCAGCGGCAAAAGTTGGAGGTAGCTACTTCCGTCTTGACGTGGACTCCATTGACCGTGTCTCATTTTGCACAAACCAGCCACAGGGGATCTCACCGGCGCAGCCAGTGCACCCAGTCCCACAACGACATCGACAACATCCTCTTCGAAGACCCCGGTAGGAGCAATTGTCGGGGGTGTCATAGGCGGTGTTGTTATCATCCTAATGTTAATCGGCTATATGCTCTTCATGAAAGCACTTCGCCGTCGACGACAACGAGCATCCAAGGACCCCCTTGGTATTATAGCCTCCACGACCCTGAACGGCGTTCATTTTGTCTCTGTGCCCACAACCCCTCCTCGAGCACCAAGCAGCATGGCTCAGGCGTACGCACAGGCTCAAAGCACTGGACCTACACCACCGTTATCCCCCTATATGTCGTCGCACGAGCATTCTGTGGCTAGCCTGAACCTAATGTCACTTACGTCACCGACTTCACCGAGGTTCACAGCTAACATGACACCGCCTATCACTGATGCCGCTGACATGATATCACCATTCTTCGTCACGTCCCCCAGTCGCCCACAAGAGGGTGGGAATACGGCTACGAGCAAGGCTGCAGAAGCACAAATAGAACGTGTGTTGTCTCCACCTGGTCAAAGGGCGCGGTTGAATCCACCACCTTACTCGGCCGCGTCGCCCACGGCATCTTCTGGGAGCGCTCCCCCGTCTCGGCGACTTTCGCTGAAGCAGACTTTGAAGCGGAAGGGCAGCACGTCGGGTGGTACGATGCATTCTGGTCACTCTGCGGCATCGACTCGGGGGAGCGGGAAGGGGCGACCTCGCGCGGCTAGGATGACTTCGGACGGGAGCGTAGACAGCACTGGTAGTGCAGGGACTGCGAATAGCGCTGGACGAGGGGCCGCCGGTAGTAGCCGGAGAGCGATGAGCAGAGTCGAGCGCACGAACACGTCTGATGCTCGTCCGCCTGCTGTATGAGTGATGGGTTGGAGGGTGAGATTGAGGCTAGTCGGACTGCGGGTATCTATGCATTCGCGCGCTGGCAAAGTTACAGAGATGGTTGGGATCTTGGCTAATTATCTATGCGATGCTTGGTTAATTTTTTCTTGTCTGCTGTCTTTTATGTGTATCCATATCGTTGCTCGTGTAGAGGTCCAAATCAAACACTTGTAGTGGTAACCGATGGATGAGAGGATCTGCACTGTCCTGAGGCTTTCTTGTGGGTCCTGGCAAGCATGGACCCCTGGCATCAACTGCGAGGTGTTGTGGACGCTAGGTTCATCTACCACTGGCCTGCTCAAGGATGTTCAAGTTGGGCAGTGACAACAATATATAACCCAATCTTTTATACCAATTTCAAGATCACAAATGAACAACATCAACTAGCCTACACATCTCTGCACCAGAATATCTACAAAACCACTCCATCCGCTCCACTCCCAAAGAGCATCACTGCGAACAATAGCTGGGGGGTTTGTTTAGTTATTGTTTTTGCAAAAATTGCTGAAAGCCGAAGCTAACAGACGGGTTCGGATGTGTAATTTGCAATCAGCAAAAGACTGTGCCTCGGTAAAGACCTCACTGGCGACAGTACATGCCCGAGCACAAGAGATGGGAAAATATTATCATGAGGGGGACCGTATTTAAAGGGTTCGGGGCGTGCGCACGGACCAGGGGAGCGTGGGAGCGTTTACGATCGATCGATCGCTGCTGTATTCGGTAACCCGGCTTGGAGGCAGCGTTGAATCATATGATACATATGAAATATGATACACATAGATACATAGATACACCTTGCGTTCAAGAGTTCTTCTACTCGCAAACCACACTCCACCCTTCATACTCCTCTCGTCCCTCCTGAATCGCCAGAATCTTCTCTCGCAACGCCATCCCAACAGGCCCCAGCCCAACCTCGTACTCCCGCACACTGATGTCCTTGCCTTCATACCCAATCTTGTTCACCGCCGCGACGATCGCTGCAGTGCCGATACAAAGCGCCTCCGCCAGTTTACCCTGGGACGACCACTCCACGAGGTCCTGCATAGTGTAGGGCCGCTCGGTGGGGTGCAGGTTTAGCCCTGTGGCTTCGTTGAAGGCGGGGTCAGACCCGAGCGCCAGACACGACGCCCGCGTCACCCCAGGGAGGATCGTCCCATCCAAAGGCGCAGTGATCAAGTCGTACCCTTCAACAGCCCCCGTCAATCTTTCCCCGGCGTCGACTCGTAGAAACTACTCACCATCCCCGTCGTCCCTCGTGAGCACGACGAAAAAGTTCATCGCACCCGCCTCTGTCACCCGTTTCTCCTCTCCGAACAGCCAGAGCACCTGGTCGTAGCCTTGTTTCGCCGCCACCCGCTGCGGTAGGAACCCTGGCGAATAGTTCCCCCCCACCTTGTGTCCCCCGGTACCTCCAGGCCACGCTCGCACCTTGTCGCTGATCGCGAGCAGGGACACCGGTCGCAGACCTTGCGGAAAGTATGGTCCACAGGGCGACGCGATCACGTACAACATCGCATGGTCGGATGCCGTCACTCCCAGAGCTAATAACAGGAATCCGATCGAATCAGGTTTCGTGCGCGCGTCTGCATATCCACATCGTGTTCTGCGTACCTGGTCGCGTCCCGATCACTGTGGGTCGGATGTACAGGCTGTACCCCTGCAGAGAAGGAATCCATCGTTTCTCGGTGTGCACGAGGCGTTTGATGAGTTCTAGGCAGCCGTCGCCGTCGATGGGCTATGGTTGCGGTCTGTCTGTGAGATATGGAAATTCTGCAGGTGGGATTGAACTCACGGGGAGGGCAAGGCGCGCCGCGGAACGCTCGAAGCGACGCATGTTGAGCTCGGGCCGAAACAATCTTGCTTTTCCATCTGGGCCGAGGTAAGCCTGTGGGATGCATTGCATGGTCGCGGTCGCGGTCAACTACAATTCGCCAATGACCGTTCCATCTGGCTCACCTTCATACCCTCAAAGATGTTCGAGCAATATTGGAAACACGATGAAGCTGGGTCGAGCGCCAACGGCGCGTAGGGCTTGATCTCCGGGTCTGACCACCCGGTGGAAGGATCGAACGTCGCGACGGCCATATGGTCCGTAAACGTCTGTTACATAACAATACGAGGCAACCGTGAGACTCAGCGCTGTCCTCGAATAACGGCCAAGTAGCAGCTCACCATCCCGAACCGGAGAGCCTCGGGGGCCGAGAGTGCTTTTGGCGAGTCGGTCAAGACGACGTTTAGTTTTGAGATCTATTGGGGGTAGGCCGACGATCTTGTTCAGTATTACCTCTGTGTGTGATTCGGAGGGGAGGGGGCGTTTTTTTTTTCTTTGGGGGGG
>MU127439.1:373346-389232 GCA_014904945.1 Gyrodon lividus
GCTGAAGAACGAGGGGATGGGATGGGGATGGACACGGTGGATAATATTGTCTGATCAGCTGCTCGATCTGAAAATTTGGGGAGCCTTTTAAGGCAAAGTCGATCGAGTCACTTCAGGCAGGTCGGACTGACGGCACATGAGGTTTCGAGAAACGGACACCCGATCGGAGTACTCAAGGCGACTAGCTCAAGCTACAAGGCTGATAGAACGGACATGTTACTCTAGGGATAACTAACTCTACCCCAGGTTGGGACTGGCTGGGACTGGCTGGGGCACGAAATGAAACTCTGCACTCTGGAAGCGTTGGACGTGGTTATATCACTCAACGAGTGAGCAAGTGGGGAAACCTGTCATGCGTGAGAACGGGCGGCCATCGGCCAAGCAAGAGGAATTACTTTCGGACTTTCGGACTTTCGGACTTTCGGTTGGATGAGGAAGACGGGACGGAAGTGCGCCAAGATAATCTTCATAGACCATCACACTCTCGGCGGCGCGTGAGCGTAGACACAAGCCGCCAAGTCCTAGTAGTTCCGACCGCAACCCCTCCAGTGTCTAAATCTCGGGCCCTTGGACCCCCCCGACCAGTCGCAGCACCGCGACAGACTCGACATGCGCCGTCTGAGGGAACAAATCGAACCCTCTCAAGCTCTCTAACACGTACCGCGTCCCTCCCTCCCCCTTCTCCATCCTCTGCAGTATCATCCCCACGTCCCTCGCCTGCGTGTGGACATTACAGCTAACGTACACGACGGTCTTGCACCGGAACGCAAGCAGCTGCTCGATAAAATTCGCATCGCATCCCTTCCGAGGCGGATCGATGATGAGTGCCGTGTGCTCACGGGGGAACTCACCGACGACCGCAAAGATATCGGCCGCGTCCCCAGCGCGGAACGTACATTTTCCCTCGGGGAGGCCGTTGAGACGCGCATTACGCGTGGCGAACTTGATGGCGTCCGCGGAGAGCTCGATCCCGGCGACTGTGCTAAAGTGGGGGGAGAGCATGATGGAGAAGAGGCCGCTCCCACAATAGGCGTCGACGAGGTGAGTCGGTCGTTGGTCCTGCGGGAGCTCAGAGGCAGGGGATGTTGGGAAGATGGCGTCTAGGACGTAGTCGGTGAGGGGGACGAGGATGGAGTTATTGTTCTGGAAGAAGGCGTGTCCAGGGAATTCAAAGTATCGGTCGCCTACTTTTTCTCGTATGGTGGCCTTGTGGTCTGTGATACATACGTGGTTCTCCAGCTGAGAGGACAGCACGTCTATGGTGGTGGTATCTCCCTCGATGTTGATAGATGGATCCAGTGAATCTCGGAGGAGCAGCGAAACTCCTTTTTTGTAGGACCATATATTGCTGCTGCTGATCAGATCAGACGTCAACGATTGAGTTGCGTGGCTTACTTGATGATATTTTCGCGTATTGGGTCCATTCCCTTGTTCAACACTGGGGTAGCTATCGGACATTCCTGTAGCAATGTCAGAGGCATGCTTACCAAGTCAAGGAACGTTGCTGACCTCGATATCCATCACAGTCCTCTTTCCAATTTCGTTGAAGCCAATTTTCAGCCAATCTGGCTTACTACTGCTAGGATTTGAGTCCTGTTCGCGGCGTGCCTTTTTTGGGGGAGCCTCAAAGTGGGGGGTTATCTTTGTGCGATAGTGATATTGCATTGGGGAACCTATGGTTGGCAGGACCGTCGGTACAGCCGATGCAGGTAGGTCTGACTACAATGAGTGAAGAGCGAATCAGGTAGGGTGATGAATCATACTTGAAAAGTTCTGATATGCCTTGATGACTACATCCCGCTTGATCTCGAGCTGTTTTTCATATGAGAGCATCTAGAGATACTAAGTCGATATACGATTATACAACCACGAAACGAGATGTCGGAACTGACTTGGTACTGACAACCCGAACATTTACCGAAATACTTGCATTTGACCCTGCTCGAGTCTCTCAACTCGGGATTTGGAGAGACTACGTCTAGGAGATCTCCAAAGGAGTGTAGTCGCGAGCTGCGATACACACGAACGCGTATCCTTTCACCCGGAAGGGCGAATGGAGCAACGATAACCCACGACGAATGCGGATCAGGTCCCAAAGCCAATGCATCGCCTACAAGAAAAAATCGAAATCAACGAAAAGAAAGGCGCCAGGAACCGTGATGGAGAACAAGAAACGACCGGCCATGTACATACCATTGGATGATAACCGTGAAACGACCACCTCCAGCTCGTCCCGAAAAGCGAACGGCGCGTCCCATTCTGTTCCTTGTGTTATCATGCGATCGACAATTTCTTCGCCCAATAGCGAAACTACGTCGTGCCAGAGGACATCGTCCGAAGAGTACGGATCGGTATGTTTTTGTTTTTTTTTCTTGGCTTTCTTGGAAAGTTTCATCGTTTGTCCTTGGTCGTGAATGAAAGAGGTACTTGGAGTGGGTAAGTCGACGTCATCTGCCTCCATGCGCGGTCGTTTCTCAGGGGGAGCAGAGTGCTCGTTGTCTGAAGGTGGACGAGACCTGACTTGCGCAGACATGTCGATAGTTAACGGCCCCTTGAGACTCAGAGAACAACTGAAAGCAGTACGTGTGCTTGTATTCGTATACCGTCTGATGGAGACTTTGAAGGCCCTGCGAGCTGAGTTCATGAAATCTGAAATCTGAAATCTTTGAATCTTTGAACAAGATTTGATGGAACAACGTTTGACATATGACACGTGACTAATTCAATGACAAAGGGGTGCCAGACTTTCCCCCGCTTGAGTAACCGTCTTTCTCATATAAACAAACACACCAGAGGGACTCTGACTTTCATTTGCCATGATCATAACCATAGCTCGCTCTCTCCTTAATGACCCTCATTACACCACACAGGAGCCTATCGACTCTCCAGAGTTCTGGTGCAAGATAGCCATCAGTGTAGTCCTCGTCCTCGCTGGTGGTGTATTTGCCGGGTACCTTCGACCCACTTCCAGAGATAACTCAGCTCATCTCGTTTGCAGTCTTACGCTCGGCCTCATGGGACTCGACGAGCTTCACCTCCGAGTGCTCGCAACCTCTTCCGAGGACCTGGTAGAGAGGAAAAACGCCCAGAAAGGTCAGTCGTTCAGACGGTGTACCCCCCTCGATTGCTCAAATCGTCACACAACCACAGTCTTGAGTCTCATGCAAAAGGGACGGCATTGGGTCTTGGTCGTAAGTCCATCCTGCTGCTACGCTTCCGATTTCTCATTACTTGGGTCAGGTTCTCCTCCTAGGCAATGTGGTAGGTTGCTGCTTCTGGCTTTCTTCTGGCTTCCCTCAATTATGTGTTTTGAGGTAATCAATGAGAGTTTACCCATCTTTCTTGACGGTGCCGTAAGCTTGTTTAACCGCGCTGTGGGCGTGACCACCCGAAATAATAACCAGTCTAGATTGGCGGAGGCATTGCGGCCGTAGTCATATCTACGACTGCCATAGGTTCGTGTTATCCAATCATTACCCGAGTTCTCCTGACCTGTTACCCCCATCAGTCATATTTGGGTATGTACAACCGACAATGATCAAGTCCACTCACATTGAGGATATGAGCGACTTTTGTTTCTCGCAGCGAGTATGTGCCTCCGCGTTTTATTTTCCGCCCATCCGATAGATCACGGTCTCTTGTTCTGATAGGATTATTCCACAAGCCGTCAGCGTGAGATATGGCCTCGCTATTGGCGCAAAATGTGCACCTTTTGTGCTTGGCTTAATGTACTTGTTCGGTAGGTTCATCTTTTACGTTTTTCGAAAGTCTGACTCGTTCTCGTTGCCTCTTCCGAATCAGCCCCAATCGCATATCCTATCGCTAAGCTCCTCGATCACGTTCTCGGAGTAAACGAGGCCCACACGTACAAGAAAGCAGAGCTCAAGTCTTTCCTGCAGTTCCATCGTACTGGGGAAGAACCCCTGCGCGATGATGAGATCAGCATCCTGAACGGAGTGTTGGAGCTGAACACCAAAAATGTTGAAACTATCATGACACCCATAAGGGTGAGTTCCAGCCCTGGATATCTCACCGACTAGGGTTAGAGGGAAGGAGGATCCTAACGCAAAAATCGCTCGGTGCCCTTTAGGACGTCGTCACGCTCTGCGCGGATACTATTCTAGATCATGCCACCGTGGACACAATGCACGTTCGTCAAGTTTATGATAATCCGTGCCTCCTAACTGTCTTCGTAGACTAACCAGCGGGTACTCTCGCTTCCCTGTTCATGAACCCGGTGATCCCCTGGCTTTCCGGGGTCTACTTCTGATCAAGAAGGTTCATCATCTCCAACTATGAAATCATGAAATCTAATGTTCCTGATGTGCAACAGCTTCTCGTGTACGATCCGGCACAAGCGTTGCCCGTGTCCCACTTCAAATTGTCTATTCTGCCTGAAGCACATCCTTCCATCAATTGTTTCCAGGCACTAGATTACTTGTGAGCCCTTTTTTCCGGATAGATTTTTTTTCACAACGTTTGATCAACTTTGTTACAGCCAAACTGGACGCGCGCATCTGTTGCTGGTCAGCCGGACACCCGGTGTCGCTGGTGGAGGCATTGGCGTGATCACACTTGAAGGTTTGTATTCCCTTGTCGTCCAATGGCATATCTTTGTAATCGGCTGATAATCACCACTCTACAGACGTCATCGAGGTATGCGGGAGTTTTGCCTGTGGCCGATCTACCTAAACGATCGTTTTTTCAGGAAATTATCTCAGAGGAAATTGTCGACGAAACAGATCGATATGAAGATAACCAAAGTAAACGGTATGCCAAGCGCCTGACCAACGCTGCAGTCATGCGGGGGTAAGTGACGTCAATCCCTTAGAGCTCTTGTCTACCTGAGCTTAACTTTGAATCATGATATCCAGTATCGTCGAGCGGGAACGAGGCATCACGCGCCCGTCTTCACTGGAGCGAACGCCTTTACTATCGTCAACCCCGCTGGCGAACGACTACAGCTACCGATATGGAGCCCTAGGTGAATCGCCCAAACACTAGCGATAGGTTGTCCTAGCCTCTACATGTCTTGGGGCCCATACCGTCGAGAAAATCAAATTCTGTATCGTATACGTATGTCTAGCGTTGTAGAGCTTTGACTTACTTCTCTTTGCATCACCACATCCTATTATGTTCTTGTTCTTGTTCCCAGCTCTCTTCCATGCTATTCATTACCTCGTATATCGTCCAGTTCTCTCAGCTTAGTCTACAATGCGATTATTACACATTCGTTAGTCGTTCTGCTCGATGATTAAAAAAAAAGAAAAGCGCGAGACTTGCTGACCTCGAGGGCGAACAAATGGGAATCATAGGAAGCTGGGGCAAGCTTCCTCACGCTCTCTGCCAGCTGATACAGATAATCCTGTCGTGCGGCCAGGGTGTTATCAAGCTGGGTCGAGAAAGGCCCGAGTGGTTACGCGCCGTGCATACATACCTTGTTTCTGCCTGACGGACCGACGGAGTTCCAGATACGTTCGGCGAGTGCGTCGATAGGTTCCGAGCCAACTGCGGGCGGGTCGTCAGTACGCCAGCCAGTGGTTTCGGTGCGTCGGGCGTGTCAGAGACTCGGGACGCTACTAGTAGGGACGTACTGAAGGACGGGTTGTCTGGCCGACCGACGTAACACTGCGATGACGGCGGGGGGTGTCAACACGGGTCCTGGGGATTTAGGGAGCGCAGATACGGACGTAAGCCTTGTGGAGGGTAACGTGATCAGAAAATGGGGGTGAGGTCGTGATGGGGGCAATAGCCCGAGGTACATAACATCGTGAGTGGAGGGCTTACATACATTATACATGATCACTTTCTCAGCGCCGTCTTCTATGGTATAGATGTCGAGTTTTTCCAGTGTGTATCCGTCCTGGGTGAGGAGGCGTGAGGCCTTCGGTACTTACCGTTTAATTAGACTGTATCACGGGCGTACCTTTTCTCTGTGGTCTAGATGGAGGACGGGATGCGTCGTTATTGATTTAATTTATTACCCGACCACCCGTCGTTGGAGGCTCGGACTCACCGAGATAATCCCGGACTGCGGAGATGTACAGCGGGTCGATGGTATACGCTACGCCTATCATGATCGCGTCAGAACGGCCTCGTCCGTGCTGGCGCCACAGCGTAAGTACTCGCCCCAGACGACGTCCTCATCCGGGAATGCGTCCTGCGAAAAGAAAAAAAAAAAGGGCCGCGTGTGAGCGAATTTCTGTTCGGATGACGGCGCGGTGCCTCACAGAAGCGGAGAATCTGTCCCAGTCTTCTTTGTGGACGAGTGTCACTACGCGCCCGGGGTCCTTGCGACGCGGTGTGCCAGTGTGGAGGGAGGAGAGAGGGAAACGAGTTTGGTTTTATTCAATGTAAAGGACTGGGGTGGAATGGCGCACCTCTGGCGTTCCTCGGTGGTCGTGCGATTTCTGGGCGAATCGCCGTACGTATCCTTTCAAGAATCCGGAGACTGGATTTGGGCCCGACCATTGTGAGTGTTTGGCTCAGATCTGGAGGAGAGCGGACAGTTTTGGGCTGAGGAGGCCCTACCTTTGGATATAACGTGTGGGGGAGGCTGGTGAAATAAAATGTGTGTTTAATCACCCGGAAGAAGGGGATGGTGTTTATTGTACTCACCTTGAATATTAGGGATCCGTATCCGAATACAACGAACGGAGGGGTAGCCATTAGCAGGGTCTGTTCAACTTTCTTACTGCCAGTGCTGGTATACTTTGGAGAATCCGGGGATATCACTATCAGTCAGTACTTGATCGATCTCGTAAGCACTACTCGGATGCGATGAAGCCTTATTGATTTCTATTACACGTGACCTCAAAACGCGTCTCCGTTCAGCTTATCATAGAGCCAATACATCAAGAACGCATCTACTAAACAGCAGGAACATGAATACACTATCTGGTGCTAGAAGAGAAAGCCGGCCTCCTCCACAGACATAGAACAAACGCTACAGCTACACGCTCATTTGAAGTTATACTTTGCCCTTGCTCCCCGTTCTATGAACGCCGGCCACAACCAGTATGCAAGATGGGCCGCTCTGTAGCGCAAAGGTGTAAATACCGCTCTCTCCCCTTTATCTATCGCACGTATGCACCGATTGGCTACGAACTCACGCTTCAGGCCGTGTTTTTTGGGGTCGGCTTCGTGGATCCTCGGAGCGGAAGCACCGGGCGGATTATCTACTGCGGAAGCACGGAAGTCACCCTCGATGGTGCCTGGCAGTATGGATGTAAAAGTAATGGAAGGGTGCTCAATTGAAAGCGCTTGGTAGAGTAGCAGTGAGGCGGACTTGGTGGATGCGTAGAGCGAGCGTGTAGGTGCGGGGATCACAGCTCCTATGCTGGAAAGTAGCATGATAGACGGCGATGGTGAGGTATACGAGAGGAGGGGAATCTGATGAAAAACTCAGTAACAATATTTTCCCAATTCCAATGCAAGGGTCTCACAAATGTGATCGCAGCAACGTAGGGTCCGATGAAGTTGCCGCTGACGGCGGCTGTAGCTGCGTTGACGGCATGTTGAATACCTTCTGCGTTGGCTTGAGACCCGATGACGCCCGGTGTTAACATGTCTACACCTGCAACAGACATGAGAGGCTGGAGAGCGGATACACCAGCTGTGAAGATAAGAGTGTCCAATCCGTTCCAGGCTAGACTCATACATGCGCATGAGTATCACGTATACTTCCATTCGAACGACAGATCACCTTCCTGCACCCCGTCGCGCAATTGAACCATATCCTGTACATCTGCACAATCACCCCTGATGCCCAGGACTCTTTCGTTGAATCCACTTTGTGATGAGAGCACCTTGCATTCTTGTACGACCTCGTCGAGCTTGGCTGCTCGCCTACCCACTATGCAGACAAAAGCACCCCTGGAGGCGTACTTGTGAGCTAGCGTCCGCCCGACTCCACTAGTCGCGCCGAGGATGAGAACCCTCTCTTGTGTCAATGGAATTTTAGATGTACGGCATGGTCGCCGAGAGCGGAGGAGGTAGAGGGTTACAAGAGAGATTCCCATAATACCAGCTGCTAGGGAGAACGGAGACATTGGGGCGGTCTGTAGGAGTCCAGCCAACGTCCCCGATAGCATACTTGTAGTGGATGAGAGAGACTCGTTCGGGACCTGCAGGAAACAGGAAGCAGGCTAGTGTTGCTGGCGGTTCGAGTTTTGGAACGAATCCATCCGACTCGATCCGTTAGTTTGACAGCTCGAACCGTTCCGTTGAAACGAACGGATTGACGGATAATCTGGCGGATGGATGTCGTCCATTCCCACGGCTAGTTGTAACAGTAGTCCTGGACCTTTCTGCACATACTATGTGTCGTCGTCGTCGTCGTCTTTGCGTCAACTCATGGGCTCTGCAATTTATGAGCTCGAGTCTCAGCTAGTCAAGGTTGTATAAACGGCGACAACATCACGCCTCGTGCCAATTTGCATGCCTTCCATGCAGCCCCCTCCGTGTACGTGCGCAAGCCATTTTCGTGTACTTTCACGTTGGGCACAGACCGTGGTCGCTTCACCACACCTTCAGATTGGGTTGCTCGTGAGGAGGACTGAGCTATTGATGGGAATGTAACTGAGTATGCATTTCGCGAGCTGATGTCCAACAACAGGATCGATGAACTCAGAGATCTTCTTCATTCACTACATACCCAGCAAAATAATGTCGTAGTGTAGTTATTACATGGGCTTTGTTCAGTTTCAACATTCAATTTGAACGTTCGACACTCATCCTTGTGCACTGCACGTTAGCGGCCGATTTCTCCGTGCGCCATGTATGATTGGTGGACATCATCATCGGCCGTTACTTGAGAGCAATCCGTGTGTTCAACCATCTCGATTCGGTTGCATTTGACAGATGGTTCATCCGACTCGACTCGACTCATCCGCCAGCAACACTAAAACAGGTCAGGTCAAATTGGCTGACTACGTGGACTCAGTGAACATGTACACCTTCATTTTACCAAGGGCCCATTCGGCAGCTCTCGCTTCGTCGTCGTTCGACTGGCTTGTCAGTCCGTCATAATTTATTGTTGGACATCTACGCCGTGGTTACAACACAGAGGACCGGAAATATTCACTGGCCTCCTGCACTCGGGAACTTGCCGGATGCCTTGTTAGGCGAACAGGTAAAAGGTCGGAGTATAAGCGGCGAAAACACGATCTTCTTGATGTCGTCAAGATTGTCATGGAAAAGAACACAACCTCACCAAATTTCTCCATGGCGTCGGGGCATATAGGGAAAACAGGTGCAACTCGACAAGTTGTTCTAGAGGAGCTCTGCCAAAGTTGTGTACAACCAGTAGCACATCTGACCTGAAGGCCGTCGATGGAAGTTGGGTCAGCTACAGGTTCCATATCATGTCTGGTCACCTCCCAGCCAACGCGGTCACTAGGAGTCGGAAAGAGAGGTGATGCCGCTTCGAGACTCCCTCACTAACAACGTCAACACAAATGAACACCTGGGCTCAGGAACTGGTAGCTTCCCGCCATTGAATATTTGAGGATGCTTGCATATGGATCCATGAGACAAGGATAGTACTGATTGTACACGTCGTTAAGGTGTTTTTCAAAACACGTGATCAATACGCGTCAATACGCGATGGAGATCCAAAGTAAAACTGTGGCTAATTGCCGATATCGCTTCAACGGCATTCTGGAATGCATCCACAGGCGGTCCTCCCGAACAATTTATCGCACCTGCTGCGTCGCAACGCATTTCTACATATGCCAGCCCATCTCTAGACTCGTGTCTGCAACGCTGGCGTCCTAGCAGAGCCAGCACCATCACTCAGTCACTCCACAATGCTTTATTCTGTACTTTTCTTACTGACTTTTGGTGGTTTCTTCTTCCGGGAATCATCTGCCGCAGATGCACAACAATGGAGATCACGCTCGATTTACCAGGTATGTTTACCGCTACACTCGCACTCTAGTAGGCACTCAGCGTACTCGTAGGTCGTAACAGATAGGTTTGCACTTCAAGATGTGAGCGACGGCACTGCATACAACATGCCCTGCAACACGTCTGCGCTTCAGTACTGTGGTGGTACCTGGCGTGGAATAATCGACCACCTTGATTACATCCAGGGTATGGGCTTCGACGCCATCTGGATCTCACCACCGTTTGCCAATGTTGAAGGCCCGACACCGTTTGGTGAGGCTTACCATGGGTGGGTGGGTCCTGTGGACATTTCTATAGACGAGGTTCAAGACAACTTCCTTATCGCATGTTTAGTTACTGGCCCCAAGATCTGAGTTCTCTCAATCCGCACTTTGGCACCGTCAACGATCTAAGGAACCTAAGCGCATCTCTTCATTCCAGAGGAATGTACCTCATGCTGGACATCGTCGTTAACCATATGGTATCCCAACGACCTATCAACGTCACTGCAGTCCAACTAGCGGCCACAAACACTGCGACGGTCGTGAAGAATACCACGGAGATGTACCCCTTTTCAGATCTCTCCGACTTTCACGACTTATGCTGGATCACGGATTACTCCAATCAAACCGAGGTCGAACAATGCTGGCTGGGCAACGAGAGTATGCCGTGGGCTGACGTTAACACGGAGAACCCGGAGGTGATGGGCGCGTTGAACGATTGGATCACAGATGTCATTACTGACTTTGGAGTGGATGGCCTTCGGTTGAGCACCGTGAAGTATGTTGCAAGGGATTTTTGGAGGAGCTTTACTGCTCAAGCGGGCATTTTTACTATGGGAGAGGTGAGGTAGAAGTATTGTGAGGTATCCAACCCTTCATACCACTCATCTCCGGACAGATATTCTCTGTCGACGCCAGCTATACTAGTCCCTATACCCGTAAGCCCAGGCGCTTCTGAGGCACACAACCTTGAGCTGATGTTGTCTCAGAGGTCATGGACGCCGTGATGGATTATCCCACCTGGTTCGAGCTCGTACCTGCGTTTCTCTCACCACAAGGCGACTTCAACGCCCTCAAAAATATAGTTAAGCAATCGCAGGACTTGTACACCAGTGGAGCATTCATGACGGGGTCTTTCTTGGAGAACCACGACCAGCCACGTTTTAACTTTCTGACGAATGATACTGCGGTATGGAAACACGTCTGTATGCTTCGGCGGTTCGGTTGAGTTGTCGCTTGCGTAGCTTCAAGCTAATGCGATGGTCTGGCCATTTATCCATGACGGAATTCCCATTCTTTATTATGGTGAAATCCAAAGTTCCTATGAACTACATTTCACTCACGGGACGTCAGGACAGGAGCAGGGACTCTCTGGAGGCGAAATTCCGAGTAATCAGGAAGCGTGCGTTCCAGCTTCTTTGGTTACACTGCTATTGCTTAGTCTGGCTCTAGGCTCTGGCAAACTCGATATGATACCGAACACCCCCTCTATTTCATGGCGACGTCACTCAACCAAGCCCGAAAGGCCGCGATCACCTCTGAAAACTATTTCCTGACGACGCCAGCAAGTGTTCTCTCTCCTTGTTAAGCTGAGCCGCCGAGGAAGCTAAATTGTCTCTTCGGTTTAGATGCAATTCTTAGATGCCAACGAGGATAATACGCTGGTCGTTTCGAAACCACCTATGCTCGCTCTCCTTACAAACGTCGGCACCCAGCCGACGACTTCGGTACGATGGAATGTGACGCACCCGGTATTTAAGAGCAGAGAACGGCTTGTGGACATTCTGACTTGCCGTACCTACATCTCCGGAGAGAATGGGGGCGTATCTATCCAGTCGGACGGAGGGATGCCGAAAGTGAGTCTAACTACGCTGATACGGAAGATGATGATTTGAACGCAATGATGACTTTCTCTGACCAGGTGCTCATGCCCGCGTCCTCGCTTCAGAGGTCCCCTAGTCTCTGTCCACAGAGTGCTGATGTTGGCAGCGCTATACGCAGCACTGGTATCGCGGTCTCTTGGTTGTCTGTTATCTTATCCTTCATCATTGCAGCAGGGGTTATCTTTGCATGAGATTTGAAAGAACGAACGAACGGACGTTACCCGGACTTTTGCCTCTGTTCCTCCCCTAGTTGTCTCTCGTTCCACGCAATACCAATATCGTGGTCATTCCCTCCGCACATCGCGCTAACTACATTACTATGCATACTTACAACCTAGTCGAGTCAGTTCTTGCTTAGATTGTTACATAGCTTTGTCCCGTGGACTTGTGATCGTTTTTTTTTCGGTTGAACACAGATACATACAAATAGGCGAGGTACAGTCCTAAATATGAAGGAAGACGCTATACGAGACTGGAGACAAATCTAAGTGCAAATCTCTGCCTGACAAAAGGAAGAAGATAAGGCTACACTACTATAGTATCAAGAGATTACGAGCTGAATGCAGTACAAATCTAAACGCGGGGGATACAAATCCGAAAAACGAGGCGGGAATAGAAAGAGGTGGCAATCCAAGGTTGAGGCAGGAGAGTCCGAAGTTCCAAGGGCAGAGTCGAGAGTCGCTAAGTTCCAAAAGCCGAGTCGAGTACAAATCCAAAGCGGCCACCAAGTATATATCTACGAAATGGCGCGGGGGCGGGATGGATACAAGGGTGGTGGTATACGTGTGGTGGTAGAAACGCATGAGCGAGGAATGTATAATTATAATTAGAATATGTGCGAAGGTAGAATAGTAAAACGGAAACCGAAGACAAGCCGAGAACACCACAGTGACACGCCCTCAGATGGGGCGAAAAGCACGCGGCGCAAACAGCTTGACGAACGGTCCGAATATTACTGAAGACAGCGTTGGTGTGGGTAGACTTAATGTCGATGAGGATAGATTGATGTCGTGTGTGGGCACCGCGTACGGCGGACGAAGCAGGATAGACTAGTGTAGGTCGCTCGATAGACCCACGGATAGCTTGGGTGATGGACTGGAGAGGTTGACCCGGTTAAAAGGCGACTCGACTGTTGAATGTAACATCGTAAAGACGGACTCTTGAGACGAACTTGAGGATGCGGCAACGGATGGAACGACGGATCTGGACGAGTGGCTAGGAATGTGGAAACGGTGGAGGTGGAAGAGAGGGCGATCTTGCAAGTGGAGGGTGACCTCATTGCCGAAGGACCTGTCGACGGCGTTCCCTGTGTTCGATCAGTTCGACCACGAGACCATACAACCACGGCACCAGGCACGTAGGAAGGTCTCGGAGGAAGTCTTGCAACACCGCTTCGAACAACTGCAAGGTCATCATCAACCACGTATATGCGTCAACCGAATGACGAGGACTTACGATGCCATATACAGCAAATGCGGGATGCATGTTGATGAGGTGGCGTTCGACCGCCATGCACACAGCGTGGACTCCGAGGTATGAGATGACGGCGTACACTACGAACACCTTGATGTGTCGGTGGATGAATCCAAGTACCCGGTTGCGAAAGAAGTGGGCAGCCGAATAAAATACCAGTTCGAACAACAAGGTGGCACGCTCCCTCGTGTGACGGGGAAGCTGAGCAAAGCGTGATCGAACCTTGTACACCGTCCTCAAGAGCTTGTCGCGCCATGACTTCGGGGCCTTCTCGACCTTGCGACCTTTCCGACTCTTGCTGGTCCGACCAGTAGATTCCTTCTTCGTTGATCGCCGTGACGACTTGCGCTGACGTGAGGAGCGATGGGTCGCTTGACTGGCGGGGTCCTCGGTAGCCGGAGTCGTATTACCGTCAGAGGAGGAAGAAGTCGAGCTAGGGGAAGGCTCTTCCGATGTGCCCCTAGCGAAGGTGTAGGTCGAGTCCTCCGGGTCGATATATCGCGATTGCCTCACGTGGTTGGCGTAGAGAAATAACGGAACGTCGATCACCCATGGTTCTTCTTCAATCGTCGCCTCCCATGGTCCGTAGTCAGTCTCGCGATCCAACGGAGAACTGAACCTCGGTCTCTTCAATGGTCCAGAGCGTCCATGCTTGATACAGTAGTCTGTGTATACAATGACGTCTGTTGAGCGCGGATCGTAGATGACGACGTCTGTGCGGGTGACTGGACCAGAGGTAGAAACCTGGGACGTGGCGATGGAAGTAGCAACTCGAGACAAATACATGACGCCGCGGGAGAGAGAATCGGAAAGAGAATCGCCGTAAAATGATTCGATGAACAGCGGAATGACGGAGCCCGAAATGGTCGGTGTGAGCCTTTCCTTCAATCGGCGAGTGTCAGGAGAACGACGAAGTCGACTCGTGAGCAATAACAAGCCTAAGCCAGCATGAAGGATGAAAGGAAGTAACAGCATCGTGAGACGATGTGATTGGGCGTGGTTGTGATTTTGTGGTAGTTGTATGAGCGAGTGATGGCACTATGACTGATGACTGAACGGACGAGGAAACCAAAAGGAGCGGCGTGATCATTCTTATATGGTTGAGCGTGTTTGTGTCCTGTTTGGCAAAATCAACGGACGCGTCGCGGTCACGTGAAATAAAAATCAAATCAAAATCATTACCAAACAGCTTGGAGCTGACTGATGTGCAAAAAGTAAATGCGGTCACCCATACTTCGTGACCGAGTTCGAACTTCGAGGAGCAACCTTGCTTGAGGGTAACTAGCAATCACAGTTGTTGCACGCTGCAATGACAATGTCATTTCTAACAAGGGTTGCATCTACGAGGTATATATTCTTATCGTCGGGTCTTGTCTTCATCCTATGGTCATCCGTGATCGCTATGGCACCTCAATCGTTCAGAACCTTGGACCCCGAACAGACCATCCTCTCAAACGTTTCCATCGCAACAAATCCAAGTCGCGCCTGCGAATCGAGCGACCTCAAGTCTCCCAACACTTCCACGTCGGACCGCCCTAATGATCCGCTAGGAATCGCCTCAGCACATCCCTACGTTATTTCGCTCCCACAGCGGCAAGACCGGCGTCAACGGATGGAGTTTTTGCGTACGATCCAAGGCTTGACGTGGAGCATCATCGACGCAATCCCCGAAAACGCCCCATCCGTCAATCGCATACTCAACTGGGTGGCCGCTGAACGCACACAACGCGCTGAGGACGCGAAAATAGGCAGCGGGAACTCGGCGTTCCGCTGGCCTGCGGAGATCGACGCGTTTGCTGTGACCCAGGCACCCCTAAGTCCGCTCGGCTCAGACTCGTGGGTGCAGGCGGCGCCTCCGTTCACCAAACCCAAGCCCACCAAACCCAAGCCCACTAAACCCAAGCCCACCAAACCATCAAGCCCCACGGCACGTTCCAATCTTACATGTGCAACCGAAGACCACTCGGTACCCGCGCTTACTGACAGCACTCCAGAGTGGCTGAAACTCTCGCCCGCAAAAATAGCTTGCTGGTACTCGCATGTCTCCGCCATCCGCCAGTTCGTCGACAGGCCAAACTCTCGCATGGAAGATGTAGCAATCATCCTGGAAGATGATATCGACATGGAAAAGGACATTGCTTCTCGACTCTCCGATATCTGGACGGTCCTACCACCCGGATGGGACACCGTCTTCCTAGGTACGTACAACGCTGGTGCACCTGATACTGTGCCGCGTAACAATGTACTCTATCATCCATCAAGGACATTGCTGGTCCAATGAATCTTTCTACCCTGCGCTGGCAAGTTTCGCACACATGGACGTCCACCCTTCATTCGCGCCAAAATGTACCCACGCATACGCACTTTCGCTCTCCGGGGCTCGGCGTCTTCTTCAACACCTTCGGTATCCACCTTTTGCTTATTCCCGGGCTCTCGATCAAGCGTATGCTTGGTTAATCCAAAGTGGCCGTCTTAGAAGCTACTCAGTCGTGCCCAGCGTCGTCATGCAGAGGAAGACTGTCAGCAGCGATATCTTGCCTGGTATGGGCAGTGAGTGGAGGGAGAGCTTGCAGGATGGCGTTTTTGGGTCTTAAATTATGTGTCTGGAACCGTCTAGGTTTCCCTTTCTTGTGAGATAAT
>MU127439.1:391062-402036 GCA_014904945.1 Gyrodon lividus
TGCATCGTTGCCACAGCCTCTCCAAGTATGTCTCGAGAGTCCGTCTCTACAAGGTCACATTCAACAGTCGAGTCGTTTTCCAACCGAGTCAATTTCTCTGTTCCATCACACAGCCTATCCGCGGGCCTACCAAGCAACCTACCATACGATGGTGCCCACACACGACATTGATATATCCTTATCGACGTTGAGTGTACCCACACAAACGCGACCGTTCGTTGAGCTGTTTGCGCCGCGTGCTTTTCGCCCCGTCTGAGGGCGTGTCACTGTGGTGTTCTCGGCTTGTCTTCGGTTTTCGTTCTATTATTCTATCTTCCCACATTTCTACCACCTTCATACATTCCTCGCTCGTGCGTTCCTACCACCACACATACCACCATCCCTACATCCATCCTACCTCAGCGGCATTTCATGGATATATCTCGCGGCCGTCTTTGATTCGTACTCGACTCGGCTTTTGGAACCTACTTCTCGACTCTCATCTCTGCCCTTGTAGCCTCGGGCTCTCCCACCTCGCACTTGGATTGGCACTTCTTCTATTCATGTCTCGTATTTTGACTTGCCTTCTATACGTTTCGATTTGTACTGGATTCGGCTCGTTATTTCTCGATCCCATGGTAGTGTAGCCTTAAATTTCTCCTTTAGTCAGACGGAGGTTTGCATTTACTAGTAGACTTACCTCCAGTCTCGTATAGCATCTCCCTCATATTTAGGCCTGTGCCTCACCTAGTTGTATGTATCTTGGTCTCAAAAGTTTCGTATCCAGATTGAAATGGAAAACAGACGAGAGCATTGAATTAAATAACGTTCTTTTCGGTGAGCTCTTTCAACGAATTCGATGTCCAACAATATCACCTTGCTGTTCTGGACACCGGTAAGGGCGACGGTAAGAGACTCGGAGTCGGAAGGGCCATCTGTGACTCATCTGGAACGCTTGGTCAGAGATGTGTGCAATATTGTTGGAGCTAGCAGCTTTTCTAGATGGATACAGGGTTTCAACCGACAACGCCCTGCGGCACCATATTGATACCATCAAACTATTGGTTCGCCGTTTTCGTCCTATCAATGAGGCTCGGTGACCAGAGAGATGAATACAACTCGAGAGCAGCCTTACATTGAACGGACAATTGTTGCAACCTTTAGGAGGTTGCTTGTTTGTCTTGAGCCACGCACCAAGTACATCGATGAATTGTTGATGAGATACCCGTGCTCGTTGGGGTGAGCGGACGAACAGCTTCCAGGAGTCAAAGATAAGGCCCATGATACTTTTTCTGAGATCCTGTGAGCCCCATCGCCCTTGTAACGAGCCCGCAATTTCATCGAAATGGCGACCAGAACAGTCCTCGATCAACAACATCAGCTTGGACTGGGACGCTCGCCCTGTATGTGCGCCTGACCATGACTGAAATTCAGGTGGCCAACTGCATATATGTGCTGGACGTCCAACTGCAAGGGTGAATCCACGATCTTGTGCAAGAGAGAGATCATCCTTCGACATTGGACCTTGGTAGGAAAGGAAGAATAAGAGGAGGACATAGAAAAATGACTCGAGGTCATCGAAATGATCGTGTCCTTTGCCCGTGAGGACATCGACAGACATATAAGGGGCAGTTCCCTAGGACCACACTCCCGTCAGGATATTTTTTGGATTGGGGAACCATACTCACGGTTCGATCAGCTTTGAATGGACCTGTTTGTGAGCTCTTCAAAGTTTCCTTCGGCGTCAGCTTGGCAATCATGTTGCTCCTGAGTGTCTCGATGTCCTGTTCTGCAGGCAGCGATTGGGGTGTGTAAGGCACCGCCATGTCAAAATCCATGATGCAACCTCTCGTATCCTTGGGATGACATCCCATCACGATATTATTCTCGCTCACATCGCGATGTAAAATTCCAATATCGACAAGATATGCGTGACCTAAGTGCCAAATTCCTTCAGAGCTGGTCAGGAGTAGATGGACAGACTAACCCTTGATAGCGTCACAGAGGCCAAGCACGAAATCATGGGCACTCCAGAAATACGCCACGGGACGTCGCAGCTCAGTCCTGTGAACCTGGAGAATGCGGTCCTCTATTAAAAGCGTCTGGATATCGTTATTCGTGAAAGCCCGGATTCCCCGGAGGGTGCGATCTTCTTCGATGGGAATACTGAGACAAGATGGATGGTCAGGCTGAGATATCTCGAGGACAAGGACGAGTATCGTGTGGTCACCTTTCGGGTATAAGGACGTGGGCGCGCCTAGTGTCGACCCGGGAATCATTCTGCCAAACCTTCTGTAATATATTCTGGACGTCAGTTTGCTGGGCTCCACGGGCAACGTCCTGCCACGACATTTTCAGAACGACCCTGACGTTGGGAAGGTCCTTTGCATGGACAACTAAAACAACGGTCCCCCTCCCACGGAGAGAGGCCGCGTTGAAAAGCGTACCCTCGTATTGGTAGGTTTCGAAAAGAGTCGCGGGTATCTGGACCATCTGATCGATTTCGACTAGGGCTGCCTTTCTAGCGGGCAGTGGAGCGGTCTCGACGTCCTCGTCCTCGTCTCTCTTTCGCTTTTGACTAGAGACCGATGTCTGTGTCTTCGATTGAGAATTGCGCGTGCTTGACCGAGTCCGAGGGTATGAAGCCTGAACCTCCCTGTTTGATGATGACGGAGCCGGGGTAAATGGATCGGTGGGTTGGGAAGGGTGGGGCGTAGACTTCGGCAGTGCAACCAGGGTAGGTTTAGGTAGCAATTGGACATCGATAGCGCTGCTCTTTCCAAAAACTTTTGGATCTCCTAGTGCCACAGCAAGCAGGACGCGGACAAACTCCAGGGAGGACCGTCCTCTGTCAAGCTGCATTTTGAGACGCTCGATGCCACTCCCATCTGCTCGCATGAAGTTGACAACGTCCCGCGTCACAGTGAGCGCAGTGACGAAACGTTGCCAAGGCTGCGCTCGCTTGGTACCTCTCATGTAGCGCTGGACCTGGTTGACCCCTTTGTTGGAGTCTGAGATTTTGCATTCGCCAGACAATCTGATCGTAGTGAAGTTGAACCACTCTTTCTTGGGCGTATATTCGACGGGATCTTTCGGGTCTCTTGCAGACGTCTTGTCGAAGGCATCGATGGGTAAGACCACGAAATCGGGCCTCATGTCTTCCTTGTCTGGCCCATATGCGAGTGGAAATGCGTGGCGCGTGTCAATGGGAGCGGCAAATCGGTAGCGCAGCGTCTGGCCTCTCAGACACTGTAGGTGAAGCGCCGTTTCAACGATTCGATTGAAGTAGTCCATGAGTGGCGCTTCCATGATGGTTGACTTGGGAAATTCCGTCCATCTCCACGACCAAAATATTTCTGTTGATCCTTTCGACTTGGAGGGCGTCTTCGTTTGCTCAATGTCCGAGCGTTGGCAGCCATGGGCGAGAGCACGTTGGTAGGCATGTTCGAGGGCAACTTTCGCGTCTACGCTGTCACTCATAACGTCGAGGCGCTTCTCCCCGACAACCTTCTGTACGCTCACCACGCCAACCTCAAGCAGACCTTGTAGGACCTGTTTTGCGAGCTCGGTGGAGATGAGAGAGCCGAACATTAGGTCACCTAGATCGTCTGCGAGGTACCGGGCATCGCCCAGTTCGTCGTTCAGAGCAGCATCAACAGAATCTCTGGTCTGCTGTTCACTCGGCATTCTATGTGTAGCGCTGTTTCGGAAGGGTGTGGTCATAGAGGTGGTACTGGATGACACCGTCGCTGGTGCATCATCACGTTTGATACGATCAGATTTGAAAAACAGCATGTTGCGAATTCCCTTGACCTCGAACTTTCTCAACACGGTTGTTTATGCGATACATTGAAATGTCACATACTATCACTTCGTCTTGGGGCTCTGAGCCTTGGCGAGATTTGGTTTCCTTGAAGCAAGGACATCAGCCTGTTGCCGTGTGAGGTTAGACCCCGTCTTACCCCATTGTTTGGTGCTGGAGGCGCAGTTTCATACGTGTGTTGCCAGTGGGAGGTCCCACTGCTATGTACTGGTCCAGTCATGAGGGACATAATGGGTACAAGAAATCAAGAGAAAGGGTTGCAGTGAACGTCGATGGGAATCAGCAACCAGAGCCAACTAAATACCTGAACGCCACTGACAGGAGTGATCTTCTTACACTTGTGGAATTGTGGCGGGGACTTGGTTGAGAGGGACGAAGGTGTCAACACAAGAGACGTTTCGCACCAGATAAGGTTGATCCGAGTCGATACGTGAAACGCCAGGTTTCTAAAGTTACACACTGGGGCTTTTGTATCTTTTCTATTAGGCCAAAAACAAGGAATAATAAAAGGTAACGAAGACAGGGCCTGTCGTGCAATGAAGATCGGTAGTAACAATAAAAAGTAGTAAGTTAATCAAACATATGAAAACCCCTCATCGAGCGCCCAAAATTCTGGCACGAGTGTTGTGTGTGCCCTGTTAATCATTTCGAAGCATTATGTAATAAGATTACCACATCTTGGAAACAAGTGCACCCCAGACACTTCCTGCTTGTGTGTGATCGAGGATGGTGCTGTCAAGTCCGGGTTCGATCCCGGAATTCCCAGATAGTCCAGAGCATGCAGAAAGGCGGAGTTGACAGAATCTAGAAGAGGGCAGGAGTTGCCCAAAGCTACAGTACATTAGCTAGGAATAAAAACTAAGTAGATATGAACTCACCTCAGCTGCTGTCTAGATGGCCAGAAATGACTGAGGTGCTGATAGACTGAAGAGAAATATATATACTATGGGTGGAGGTATACTCGTGTTAGGTTACCTGGAATGAACCTGAGGGAAGAATATAAAGTGTAGTAATAGATGCAGTAAATGTAAAGTTAAAAAGGCTAAGTGAACACAAGGGTTGTGTGGTCACAGTTCCGGTGCCTCTGCTTCCGGAAGGAGTGTGAGAATTTCGGAAGCAGTCTTGGAACATAGTGGTTCTGAGGTGGTTCCAGCTGGAAGCATTTGAACTTATGTTGATGTGGTTCCAAGGCCAGAAGGCTGGAACCGTCTGGCACTTAGGGTTGATTACTGACAGGAGTCAGTTGGGAATCCCTGAGGGGGGTCAGAGGGGTAAGGAACTTTGGCTTCAGCTTATGTGCTGTGCCCCTGTATGAGTTCTGTTCCTCAATTTCAAGGCAGAGGGTCGGAAGACAATTCTAAGATCAACTTAAGGACTGAAGTGGGTTTCAGAGTGAAGTGGAGACTTTGCAGGATAGAACGGGATTTAGTTGATATTCAAACTAAGGAAATATTACAGAGTGAAGTCAGGTTTATATACTGAAGAGTCCAGAAGATATCAAACTGTTAAAGTATTTCAGATGAATCAGGGTTTCGGGTTTGTGGAACAAAGTAAGGGGATGAATTGGAAAGGCGTCAGAATGATGGAATAATAACTGAGGGCAATGGCACAATAATTGTGAAGCAGGGGGAAAGAGAATTATTGATAGGAACTGTAAATGAATGTCAAGGGATGTCAAAGGAGGCGAGGCGGAAGCTTGAGGAGGAGGCACGGAGGAAAATGGAGGAGGATGAGAGGCAGAGGAAGGTGGAGGCAGAGGTCATGAGGACAGTGACCGAGAGGGTGTGGCAGGGCTTGCAGGAGTCGCAAAGACGCAGGGCAAGTGGCTCATTGAAGGGGCCTGAGGTGGGGCCATCCCAAGGAAGTGCAGGGAGGTCTGGGGGTTGGCTCCCCAGGGCCAACACTCCCTGCATGGCCTGTGTGAGGGCGAGGGTCCCATGTCTGGGCCCAAAGACTGGACGGTTGAGGACATGCGTGAGGTGCGTGCAGGCGCACTCATCATGCCAGGAGGCCAGACCGGCGGGCAAGAGGGCAGCCATGGAAGTGGCATCGCCGCGTGGAGGGAAGGATCAGAAGCGGCAGAGGCAGAAGAGCCTGGAGTACCAGGAGGAGAGCAAAGAGGATGAGGAGGATGAAGAACAACGGGACATGCTTGGGGCCCTGGCAGATGTGCTCGGGGCCCTAGTGGAGTCGTACAAGGCTCAGAGGCAGGCCAACAAGGCCTACCAGGGGGCCATCATGGCACAACTGTTGGGGATCCAACAGGTGCTCACAAATGGCCTGGCAGCCTTCCTCGAGGCTCAGGGGTCCTGGGGCATGGAGTCTGGAGTGGGCTGGGGGGCATCGGAGTGGAAGGGAAAGGAGAGGGCAGATGGGGAGGGAGATCAGGGAGCAGATGGGGAGGATAAGGATGAGGAGGAGGATGAGGGTGAGGAGGGGGGTGAGGAGGATGGGGATGGGGAAGTAGTGTAGAGTACTTCTTTGGTCTCCTCATGTACAATTAGCATAGTTCTGTTTTGATGAATTGTAAAAATGTGTTTCTGCCCTCATCCGAGAGAATTAAGGGGTCCGGATTTCATGGGATATGCAAAGTGAAAGTCCGAGATGAGTTCTGATGCATGAGCAAGCTTGGTTGTGAGGATCCAGGAAGTTTCTTCATCAGTCCCTTTGTAGCCCGCCCACTTTACCAGGTATAGGAGTTGGCAATTCCTGTGTCACTGGTTGATTTTGGAGTCTAGGATTTTGGAGATTTCATGTTCGGGTTCTCCGTTGACTTTGACTGGGGGAGGTGGGGGTTGGACCCGATTTGGGATGATGTTTGGAGTTGCGGGTTCCAACTGAGAGATGTGGAAGACAGGATGAATGGCACAAGCTCTGTGCTTGAAAAACATGTGGAGCAGGAATAATTTCGTGAGGCTTGGAGAGTTGATAGTGTTGTGAGTGGGAATGAATATGGATTGCTTGGAAAGGTGGTCAATGACTATGAGGATTGTGGTATATCCGCCGGAAGGGGAAAGTTGCTTGATGAAGTCCATGGAAATGGAGTTCCAGGGCTTTTCGGGGATTGAAAGCTGCTTGAGCATTCTGTAGGGGCAGTGGCTAGGAGTTTTAGCTTGGGCACAGGAAGTGCAGAAACTGACATAGTTTTTGACAAAGGTGCGGAGTCCTGGCCAAGTGTATTCCTGATGGACGAGCTCTAAAGTCCTGTTTTGCCTGAAATGTCCGGAGAGGGGATGGTTGTGCTTGTATTGGAGGATGTGAAGATGGAGGTTCTTAGCTTCTAGGACAAAGATGCGATTGTCAAGTGTCAGGAAACCTTTGGGGTTGACAGCCCACTGGGAGTCTGGCAAGTCCGAAAGATAGGGGGAAGCTATGGGGTCGGAGGACAGGGATTCTAGGATGTCCTTGTGAATGTCTTCAATGTCAAGCAGGGATGAGGCCTGGAGGACCAGGGCTAGTAGGATAGTGGCTCGTAGGGACGAGGCAAGCTGTTCCTGTGTGAACACCAGGCAGAGGTTATGGGGATTGATGTGAGGATAGTCCTTATCCCCCTCTTTGGGGTAGACATCCTGGTGTCTAGTGAGGGAATTAGGCTTAGCTCCTAAGCGTCCGGGGCAGAAGCAGATGATGAGGTTGAACTGGGATAGGAATTTCAACCAGCAGGCTTTCCAGCGGGTCAGAACTTTGGAGGTGGAGAAATATTCCAGATTTTTGTGATTGGTAACAACATTGATAGGGGTGCCGGAACCTTCAAGGTAATGACGCCAATGCCAGAAGGCTTCATGGATAGCGAGGAGCTCCTTATCATGGGTGTCATAGTTGAGTTCCGGGGCTGTCAGGGTATGGGAGTAGAATGCAATGGGGCGGAATTCCTCATCCGGACAATGGATGGAGAGGATTCCTGTGATAGCGTAGTCCGAAGCGTCAGTTTCGACCGTGATAGGACAGTCTGGAATCCAGTGAGTAAGGATAGGGGCTCAGGCTCAGGTGTCTTTGAGTTGTGTGAAGGTGGAGCAGCAGGAATCGTCGAAGTTCCAGGGGGCATTTTTCTGAGTGAGTCAGGTGAGCGGGACAATGATATCAGAGTAGTTGAAGATGAAGCGATGATAGAAGTTGGCGAACCCAAGGAAGGACTGAATATTCTTGACTTTCTGGGGTTTGGGCCAATCTCAGATTGCTTGGACTTTCTCTGGGGACATAGTCAATCCCTGGGGGGAGAGACAGTAGCCCAGGAATTTGATGGAGTCCAAGTGCCACTCACATTTCTCCGGTTTGGCATAAAGTCTGTGTTTTCAGAGACGTCAGCGGACTTCCTGGATATGTTCCTTGTGAGAAGCCATGTTGTTGGAATAAATGAGGATGTTGTCGAGGTAGACCATGATGCAGATGTCTAGGAGGTCTGCAAAGATGCTATTGACAAAGCGCTAGAAGGCCACAGGGGCATTGGTGAGCCCAAAGGGCATCACCAGCCACTCGTATGAGCCGTAGTGAGTCTGGAAGGCAGTTTTCCATTCATCCATGGGAGTGATGCAGACAAGGTGATATGCATGGCAGAGGTTGATTTTGGTGTATACCTTGGTGTGGCTAGGGGAATCAAGGAGGTCGGAGATCAGGGGTTGGGGATAGTGGTCTTTTTTTGTGATCTTGTTTAGTCCTCAGAAATCAACGCAGAGGTGCAGGGATCCATCCTTCTTATGGACAAAGAGGACAGGAGTGCCATGAGGGGACTTGGACTGGTGGATGAAGCCATAGTTGAGGTGTTCATCTATGAATTCCCGGAGAGACTTGAGCTCTGTAGCAGAAACTGGGTAAACGGTCCTGAGAAGAGGGGAAGCACCTTCCTCTAAGTCAATCTTGAGATCAAATTCCCTGTGGGGCACGAGGGTGTCAGCCTTGCACTTACTGAAGACATCAGGGAAATTGTGATCGTCTGGAGAGATGGAGGACAGATCAACTTTTTCGGGAGTTTTGGACGTGTTGGGGTCATGGGATATGGAATGGAGTTTGGAGTCCTGGGGACAGAGGTGAATGCTGAACTGCTCAGAGCCATCAAGTTTGCACCTGTGCACAAAGGCGGCAGCATTGACAAACAAGATGTGAGGAGCTTCGTGAGGCAGCTTGTTGGGGATGTCGGAGTGAGGTAGGGGAATGGAGTCCGGAATCTCCAGAGGTGACGTCGGGGTCATTGGAAAGTCTTGAGCCAGTGTTCAGAAAGTAATACTGCCCAGTACCCAGTCAATTGACAGATTGTAGCGGGTGAGCCAGTTGTGTCCTAGAACAAGGGAACAAGAGGAATCTGTTAGATCCGGGGTCTTTCCTGGAATTCCCGGAATGTCCGGAGGTGCGGAGAAGGCGGGGTTTTGTGGGAATTCCTGAGGGGGGTTGGAGGGGTAAGGAACTGCAGCTTCAGCTTATGTGCTGTGCCCCTGTACGAGTTCGGTTCCTTAATTTAAGAGCGGAGGGTCGGAGGTTGGTCCTAAGGTCAACTTAAGGACTTAGAGGATCGGAAGGGAGGTGATCAGGAAGGAACAGGATTTAGTTGATATTCGAACGAAGGAAATATCAGAGAGTACACGCGGGTTTATATACTGAAGGGTCCGGAAGATATAAAGATGTTAAAGTACTATCGGACGAATCGGAGTTTCGGGTTTCCGGAGGAAAGGAAGGAATGAATTGGAATGGCGTCAGAATGGTAGAATGATGACTGAAGGCAATGGTGCAATAATTGCAAAGCAAGGGGGAAGGGAATTATTGATAGGAACTGTAAATGTCAAGAAGTGTCAAAGGAGAGTGACATATGTCAAGCGATAACTGAGATAGGGATATGAAAGTCCGGGACGGGAAGTACAGGGTTCGGAATGTCTGATGAAAGAGAAATTGTCTAAGGTAAAGTCCGAGGGCCGGGATTCGGGATTTGGTCATAGGGGTTTGGAATCGTGCCGGATTGGTTAGGGAAGTTTCGGGATGTGACAGTGTCCCCCTCTTAGGCACGAACCCTTGAGTGCCTGGATAGGAGTCTGTGATAGGCAATAGAAGTATAGCGGAGTTCGAAAAGCGGGGATCAATCTGAGGTGCCTTGTGACCGTTGACTGCTTGTTGTTTAGTTCTTCCACCTAACATGTCTACTCACTCGCAGTCTGATGATGAAATCACCTGTCTTCAGCAAGAGGAGGAGGAACGCGCGCGGGAGTCCGCCCAGAGAATCCAGGAGGCCAGGGAGAAAAAGGCCTGGCAAGAGGCAAGGCGGAGGCTTGAGGAGGAGGCGCGGAAAAAGGCGGAGGAGGACGAGAGGAGGAGGAAAGCGGAGGCGGAGGTCACGAGGGTCGCAGCCGAAAGGTTGCAGCAAGGGTCGCAAGAGTCGCAGAGGCATGGGGCGAGCGGCTCCTTGAGGGGGTCCGAGGAAGGGCCTTCGCAGGTGAGTGCTGGAAGGCCCAGGGCTAATACTCCCTGTGCGGCCTGCGTGCGGGCGGGGGTACCATGTCCGGGCCCGAAAACCGGGAGATCGTGGACGTGCACGAGATGCACACAGGCGCACTCATCGTGCCAGGAGGTCGGAGCAGGGAAACGGGTGGCCGTGGAAGTAGCGTCGCCGTGCGGGGGAAAGGACCGAAAGAGGCGGAGACAGAGGAGTCCAGAGGTCCGGGAGGAGGGCATAGGGGAGGATGAGGAGGACGAGGCGGACGAGGAAGATGAGGAGTGCCAAGACGCGCTCGGGGCCCTGACAGAGTCCTACGAGGTCCAGAGGCGGGCCAACAAGGCATACCAGGGGGCCGTCGTGGCCCATCTATTGGGGATCCGGCAGGTGTTGTCGGACGGCCTGGTGGCCTTCCTGGTGGCTCAGGGGTCCCAATTCGGAGATTCCGGAGGAAGCTGGGGGGCGTCGGAGTGGAAGGGGAAGGAGAGGGATGATGGGGAGGAAGGTCAGGGGACAGATGGGGAGGATGGGGATGAGGAGGGGGATGAGGGTGAGGAGGGAGGTGAGGAGGATGGAGATGGGGAGGCAGTGTAGTGTCTCTCATCGGCCTCCTTATGTATAATTAGCGTAGTTTTGTGTTTTAGCAAATCAAACACCGTGTTTCCGCCCTCATCCGAGCAAATTAAGGGGTCTGGACTTTCCGGGGTATGTGGAGTGAAAGTCCGAGATGAGTTCTGATGCATGAGCGAGCTCGGTC
>MU127439.1:437449-452861 GCA_014904945.1 Gyrodon lividus
CCTTATCGACGTTGAGTGTACCCACACAAACGCGACCGTTCGTTGAGCTGTTTGCGCCGCGTGCTTTTCGCCCCGTCTGAGGGCGTGTCACTGTGGTGTTCTCGGCTTGTCTTCGGTTTTCGTTCTATTATTCTATCTTCCCACATTTGCATCATTTCACATTTACACCAGTATACCAACATCGCCTCAGTACCCTTTCGTGGATATATTTATCAGCCGCTTTTGATTTGTACTCGACTGCATTTTTGGAACCCACTTCTTGCCTCTCGACTCTGCCCTTGTAGCCTCAGACTCTCCCGCCTCGGACTTGGATTAGCACTTTCTATTCTTGCCCTATTTTTCTGTTTGTATTCCCTGCGTTTCGATTTGTACTGCATAATTTCTTGATTGCATGGCAGCGTCGCCTTAAATCATCCCTTTGACAGGCAGAGATCTGCACTTTGATTTGTCTCCAGTTTCTTGTAATGTCTCCCTTCATATTTAGGAATGTAATGTACCCCGCCTCATTGTATTTATCTCAGTCTAGGAGATAATGGAAATCAGTTTCATGTCCACATTGAAGTGAGAAACAGGCGGGAGCAAATCCAACAACGTTCCATGAACTTTTTCTGATTCGATGTCCCACAATCACACCTTCCTGTTCTAGATACCGAAAAGGCGACTCGGACTCTCAGAGTCGGAAGGACTGTCTGTAACTGGTCCAGAACGCTTGTGCCCGCTAGGGTCAGAGATATGTGCAGTATTATTGGAGAGTACAGGGCGGGAACCAGCACTGTCTCCTTCTGGCTCGCAGTCGGTTTTCTCGGTCAGTTGGGCGTACCCTCATCTCCTGTCTCAGTCAAGGATGGTCGAAACCCGAAAGTCAGAGTACTGTCCGGGGCCCGTTTGCGCTGCCTTGTCAGGGTGTTTTCCCGAGATGACGATGGCTGTCTTTTAATGAGCCCCACCGCCTAACCTCATACCCAAAATCCGTCCTCATAATCGATGTTCACATTGATACGCTTTGAGATACTGGTACGCCCCGCCCGCAGTGGGAAATATCAACCGATAATTGTTGCAAGCTCTAGGGGGTTGCTTGTCTTCGTCCAGCCACCCGCCAAGCACACCGATAAACCGTTGATGAGACATGACACACCCGTGCTCGTCAGGATGAGCGGACGAACCTGAGTTTCCAGGAGTCATAAATAAGACTGATGATATTTTTTCTGAGATCCTGTGAGCCCCATCGCCCTCGTAACGAACCTGCGATTTCATCGAAATGAGGACCTGAACGTTCCTCCTTGTAAACGTCGGCTTGGGATGGTATGCTAGCCCTGTATGCTCGCCTGACCACGACTGAAATTAAGGTGACCAACTGCACATGTGTGCTGGACGTCCAGTTCTGGCGCAAAAACGCGGTGTTGTGCTTGTAAGAGATGGTCCTGCGGGATTTAGAAAGGAGGAACAAGAGGAGGACAAAGAGGAATGGTGTGATGACATTGAAGCGCGGCACGAGAGCACATCGACAGATGTATAATATAAGAAGTACTTCCCTAGGTTGACGGATTTGAATTATCGGATTGGGAAAACCATGCTCACAGTTTGATCACATTGGAATGGTCTCGTTTGTGATGTCTTTGACGCTCTTCTGGGTGTCACTTTCAATATGTCCATGACTTCGTCACTAGCGTCGGGCGTTTGAGGCGAGGACGGCGGCATGCAGGACACAGCCATGCCAAAATCCACGATGCAACCTCTCGCATGCTTGGGATGGTGTGCATCCGATGTCAACCGGCACGAGGGGTGCGTGACCTGAGTACCGGAATTACCTCTGGACTGAGCAGAAAGAGATGAACAGACTCACCTTTAAGAGCATCACGGAGGCCCTGCATAAAACTATGGGCACCGCAGAAATACGAGACTCTGCATATTCATATTGCAAACTCTAGATCGAGGATCGCACGTGCTTGATCGAGACGGGCGGCGAATCCACGTCGAGCCATGGACAAGAAACTTGCGATGAGCAAGGCGGAGCTGAAGATGTCGGCACTGAAGCCTGCGATTCTCCAAGGGAGTGTTGGAATTGGACATGCAGTGAGGCCAGGGATGGATGGAAATCCAGTTGAACTCGTGGCTCAACGTTATAACCCCTGCTACGAAAGCTTTGCTCGGCGTTCGGGGACAAGACTCGGAACTCCTGGAGTCTGGATTGCGCAGACCGTTGAATCTCCGTGGCTTGGCAGCTAGTACTAGCATCCTGATTTCCTTGCCAGCATCCAGTCGCAGTGTCTCTCTGATTGCCGTGCATCAAATCAATCCGCAGTTGCTCACAGTTGTCATGTCGCATCCATCGCACACCGCTGTATCATAAAAATATTCAACGAGTTGGCAGAGGATACGTAGCAGGAAAAACACATGTCGACGTGAACAAAGAGAGCCCTGAACTAAAGATGTCTGGTGACTCCCCAAAAATCAGCAAACACAGCAGGCAAGATGCCAGATACGAATGTCTATATGGGCCAAACTCCTAGCCGCAATTACAACTGGCTGAAAGCAGCAAAAATGGATGGACGGGGGAAAACTAGAGACATTGTCATATCTTCACTCCGAGCTTGCGGTGTTGACACGCTCACGCAGAGCTTCTGCGGTGACTGAGTCTGTGGGAGCCACTGCACGAGAGGAACCCGAGATATTTGACAACACGGGTTGCAGGATGTTCAAGTATGTGACTTGGGCGCCCTGGAAATCGAGGAAGAGATCAATACCCTGCAATCAGGGCAAGAGTAAAATGGAAATACTCACGCGGAACATAGGGAGCTGGAGCCACAAGATGAAGACAGTCTTGAACGCAAAATACCAAGGGAAATAGTAAAGGACCATCCGAAGCGCAATACTCTCAGTGAAGTTAAAAGAACCAAAGACCACCCAATACGTAAGCCATTGAATGTCATCTTGATGGCCTGGGCTTTCCAAGGCTTTGAATGAGAGATAAGCGGGGAGGGCCCATCCGATGAGGTTAGACACGGGTGCGGCGAGGGGGTTGATAAAGAGGAAAAGGCTGAGGATCAACACGGTGCCAATAACCAAATATGCCTTGGGAACCTGAGTGCGTTGCTCAAACGTGCTCAACACCGGGTACTTTGTGAGCTGTGCATACCCAAATATTGAGTGAGGAATACGCTCAAAAAGACGGATATAAAGTACAGACCTCCTTGTCGAGCTGGTTAAGATAATAGTTCGCCTTGTTCTGCGCCTGAACGAAAGCAGGGTGTTGCTGGACTTTCTGGGTGGCGGACATCTGCGCAGCACACGAGGTAAAATTGAAAAGTGTCAGGGCAAGCAAAAGTCGACGATCCGAGTGTTTTATAAGTACCTTGGTGGGGATAATATATACTGAAGAAGGATTAAGGTGGTGGTAGTGAAGACGGCGTGTTGGAGCAAGAGGGAAAGCGATGACAAGTGAGCGCGTTGATATGGGTTGATGACATATGTTTGGCAGTCAAATATGTCAGTCGTGGCTCTACACCAGCCGACAATATCACATTCGTCCAGTACAACACAACTTCCCCTTCCTTTGCCTGGACTGTACGCTTAAGTCTATCTACGTTCTCTGCGTGCAGGTCGAAGCCATGGACAACTACGACGCAATCCAGGTATGTCCCAGAACGGTCTCCTCGCGCTGAGCGGCCCTCACCCGTGCTGGAAAGGCCTTGCACAAATCATTGCCTCCGTTCTCACCATACGTGTCCGCATCCGTGCTGCCACATATAGCGCTCGTTCTTCTCGTATCAACATTCGCTCTTGCGTTTTACTTTTCAACGTCAGTTTACTAAGTCGCATCCTATGCATCCTGTCTCAACCAAATGATATTCCTCGTATAGCCTTCCAAAAGACAATATTCCTGTCAGAGAGACCGCAGTTGCGTCTCTGGCCAGTATCCTGGGTGGCTTTGGTGTCGTTGCGCTCTTTTGCAGCGTGGGAGTAAACGTGTAGAACAAAGGCTGGCCTCTCGTACTCGTGTTCGGTTCGCGGATTTGTACCCAGCATCCACTCTTTCGTTCCCTCTCAGTTATTGATCCTCCATCCATGCTTGCAAGAAACGCACTGATAAGGGGATACGTGAGAGGAAGGCAATGCACTGCAGAAGTGAGGCTTACTGTGTAGAGAATCGTGGAACCTTCGTCCGCACTCCGCATCTGCGAGAGGAGTTGTGTTAATACTGACGTATATCCAACACCATCTTAACACTAGCCTGTTTCTCTTCGTAATACGCCTCCAGGTGGCCACAAGCTGGACATTTTTCAGATACCTGAGTACACTGAATCAGAAATCTTGGATAAAAGCACGTGTATCTGTTACCTTTGGCAATACTTTGCCTTGATGAATTTTGGTTTGTGTCTTGCGCTTCTGTCTCAGTGCAGAGGGGAATGCATCCGGATGAGAGCGCGTGATAATCTCGATGTTTTCGTATGCTGAAATTGGTGTCACATCTATGAATGACTTGCTTTATCGACCAAGACTTACAAGAGGCTGGCTCTTCATGACTGCATTGTTCGCAAATGACGGTCGGTTCGTTGTCTTTGGGCAAAGCAAGTAGGGTACCGCAGTGAGGACAAAATAGAAGAGATCCTAGTTTACTCGGATCAATTATGTCTCGGTTGACAAGCGAAGGGAGACTTGCCTATCTTGTGAGCGAGAGTAGGCATTTCGCGATCTGTCGTGACCAGGGTAATAGGCGCTAGAACGACTATTATAGTACGTAGACGCCTACTTAGATGTGAGTGGACCGTCGCCGTCGTCGTCGTCGTCGTCGTCGTTGTCGTCTCGTTTCCCAGTGCCAAATTTCGTGCGAAGGTCATGTGACATGGCAGGATTGATTCAATTCAAGTGACGTCGATCATCATTTTTGGAACAAGGCTCTTTTGTCGCTCGAGACAGGTTTCTGACAGCGCGCCCACAGCAGCGCCATTCCCTAGCAATTGCTTTGTTTCCCGACAGCGACCAGAAGCGCTCGACGTAATTAGTTTGTTCAATCTACAGGGTCTCTTATCGCACCTGATCCATCAGACGTTCCTCGACACTGCGTGGACGATCGCGAGAGGGACCTCCTCTCCCAACTTTACAATAAGGTTGCCCATAAGGAGCACCTCATTCTTTTGTTATCTTCTAGAATTCACCTACGCGGTCTCGCAAGTCGTCCTTGGTCGCGGGTGCAGAGTAGATGGTATAAATATTCCTTTCCATTCTTCCTGCCATCTCCGGAACCACCCCCGCTTTCACTTGAATTTTCTTTTTGGTGTTCCGTTCACGCAGGCGTGCAATTAATTTTCAACCCTTGGACAGGAGCCACAACCTTAGACGCCTCTTTCAATCACTCAGAGACACTCACTGTCATTCGCGCTCGCCACAGAATCCCCCCTTTCCAAAGACATTCACTCCTTGCATTACCTTCAAGTCCTCACTGCATCACATGTATAACACCATGGCCCGCTCCTCCTTCTCCACCACCGCTTTTGCACAGCTCGTTAATAGACTCCGCCACACCAACACCCGCTATGATCAAATCGTCCGCCAATTCCGATCCAGGCTACGCCCAACTTATCACGCCAAGCGACGAGCCTATTGGGCGGGGCTTCGTATTGACGTATCCAAAGCGCGCGCCTGTCCGGGAACGCTCGTGTCCCGCCGGCCACTGCCGATCATTGACACAGCATCCCATAGTTCATTCGCAGCCGCACCCTTGGCTTTCACTAGCAACCATAACTATATGAGTACCTTGGAGGGAAACACCCTCGGTCTCCAACTTACGAATCTTCCAGAGGTCGTCGTGCCTTCAAAGCCTCGGTCCTTGTCGTGTATGTGTGCCCACCAGCGGCAGCGATTGACTATCCGAGTGCCGCCTCTGAGTTATGAGTACGGGTATGGATACGCCACTCCGGTCGAGGTGAATGCCCCGGGGGCACCGTTGCTTAGGCCGAGACAGCTTCCTGAGGATGACAGCGAGATGGAAGATATTTCTCTCGCACAGTCATCTTCTTCATGTGAGTACAGGTCTGCTGGTTGTTCTGGATTTGTCACTTATTGCGTGTCGTGATAGCGTCGGCGTCGGTGTCGGCGGACTCCCTTTTGACTCCGGTATGCAGGAGCGAACCAGCTCATGTCGAACTTTTTGCTGACCAAGGGCGATAGATTGACTTTTTCTATACTGGCCTTCGTATCACGATTCCTGCGCGTAGTCTGAAGCGTAAGCTTCAGGACGACGACGCTGATGAGAACGAGTCGGACGCATCGCCTTCTCGACAACCAAAGGTTGGCATTTGTGATATGGATGACCGCAGGACTGACGTCTTTGTGACAGCATCTCTTGAAGGCTCGTTGGGTCAGGTCTCAAAAGCGTGACAACACACGCGTCCGAGTTTAACCTCGCGATATCATTATCATGCATGTTCCAAGTATATACCCTAGCTGCCTTCCGAAAGCACGGGGTTTAAAGATCTCGCGTCCATAGGTGGCCCGCTGAATGGCTCAGTCAAGAACGAAAAGCAAATTGATATCCCGCTTGGACTTTGCACCCTCATGTCTATGGTGCTTCTCCATGTGTAATTTTTCTCTCCTCGTGACTTTGCCCTGGCATCATACCGTTTCAATTTGTACGAATACCTTATTACTAGACCTTCCTAATGTAGCCCTTGTCTCCCTGTTTATTACAACACATCAATTGGCAATCATCGATATCTTTTGCCCACTCATCACACTAAACGGATCTAAGTTTTTAAGTCAATCTCTTCAAGACAAGAACATCTTCTCAGCGCTATTCAACTCTGAGGGCGCGAGACCCAACGCGATGTCAGACCCAACCAGTCAGTCAAACTATGCAGAGATCGCAACAACGGATTTGGAGTTGAATTGGAAGATCGATTTTCGGGAGAAGAAGATCTCGGGATACGTGGTGCATATCTTGCAGGTGCTGAAAGATGGCGTGGACAACGTCGTGTACGTGCTGTTCTGCAGTATCTTTTCTTTTTCTTTTGTGGGCGTTCATTGAAGGGATTTTCGTTTGGTGCCTTAGATTTGACACGTCCGATCTAGAGATCGGAGGTGCTGAGGTTGCTATCGGTGAGGAGCCTTGGGAAACCGCTGAGGTAGGTAGCTCAGACTCCCTATGGGCGCGAGAGATCCTGAGGCTACGATGTTTCCCTGCAGTTCTCGGCTGGCGATGTCCACGTCGTGATGGGCTCTGCGTTGCGCATCACGCTCCCGAAGCCCGTCGATGCTGGGACTGAGGGTGTGAGAGTCAAGGTGTCGTACTCGGCGACAGCAGCCAGCAAGGCGCTGCAGTGGCTGGATCCGCAGTGCGTATTCGTATCATATGCCGACTCCTCGAGCTGGCGCCTCTGCTCAGCGTGTTCAGCGTGATGATGAATTTCCACCAACTAGGCAGACACAAGGAAAGGAGTACCCGTACTTGTTCAGCCAGTGTCAACCCATCTACGCAAGAGCTTTGGTGCCCATTCAGGGTACGTAGGAAGTTCGACCGACGACTTGGTCGTTTTCTCATGGTGAACATTTTCGTTTTCTCTCTTTCTTTTTTTATTCAGATACGCCATCTGTGAAGATCGTACGTGTTTCCTTTCTGAGTATTCTTGAGAGAAGTAGATGAAAACTCGCTCGTCGAGAATAGAGATATACAGCCCAGGTTACATCCGTTCTCCCCGTGCTCATGTCAGCTATCCGCGTTTTTCCTCCTGTGGAGCAATTTCCTCGTGGAGAAGAGATCGGCAAGAAAGAGATAACTTATGGATACAAACAGGTAAGCCCGGAACGCTGACTTTTTCTTTCTTTCTTTCAAGTTATGGTGTCGCCCTCGGGCTCACTCAGCGCTGATGTGATCATCTCATTGGTAGCCTATTTCCATACCTTCGTACTTGCTCGCGATAGCTTCTGGAAACGTGGTTTATCGCGCGTTCGAAGTTCCACAAGGGAAAACCTGGACGAGCGGGGTATGGGCAGAACCCCAGCTCGTCGGTGCAGCGTGGCAGGAGTTTAACGAGGATACGCCAAAGTACGTACGCCAAGATATCACAAGGCTATTGATCGCGGCTCACAGGTCCCGTCTGACATGACGCTTCGCTGTCGTGATGTAGGTTCCTGGCAGCTGAGGAAACGCTCACGACGGATTATAAGTTTGGGGTTTATGACCTGTTGGTTCTTCCTCCTGCTTTTCCGTATGGGGGCATGGTAAGTTTCCGGATTCCTTCACGCGCTGCGTGATGGCGTGTTGTTTACCTTGCTTTGATAGGAAAATGCATGCTTGACGTTCGTCACGCCTAGTGAGAGGGACCTGTGATCACGACGATGGGGATTACTAACGAGCGATGTAGCACTGCTTACGGGAGACAGAACTCTTGTCGACGTCGTCGTCCACGAGATCACCCACTCCTGGTTTGGAAACGGCATTACGTTAGTCTCTTCCACTCACCCACTCTCCTGATTTAACTGACCGACTGACCGACTGAACCTTCAATTCCCCAGGCAAGCCAATGCCTCACACTTCTGGCTCAACGAAGGCTGGACAACCTACATCGAACGAGTCCTCCAACAAATCCTGCACACAGCCGCCCATCGCGGATTTTCGTTCCTCATCGGCCGCAAGATGTTGGATGATGATTTGGAGTTGTATAAGGACAGACCCAAATATCAGAGGTTGCAAATCGATTTCGAGAAGGGTGAGGATCCGGATGATGCGTATAGTAGTGTGCCGTATGAGAAGGGGGCTAATTTCATTTTGCATCTTGGTGAGTGCGTTGTTTTTTGGGGCTCGGGGTGACTAATTGAGAGCGGGATGTACTGAATAAACTTCTTTTTTTAATGGGTCGTGCAGAGCGTGCGTTAGGTGGATTGGATATATTCTTGCCTTATGTGAAGCATTATGTGGAGACGTTCATCGGCCAGAGTATTACGACGCAACAGTGGAAAGATGACCTGTTTGCGTATTTCAGTGATCAGGCTGAAGCCACCAAGGTGCTCCACGAGATTAGCTGGGATGTACGTGTCTTCATTCTTCTCCCTCCTCACTACCGTCTTCATCCATCGTTGTTATGATTCATACGCACCGTAACACCGACGACGGCAACTTTGAACGATCATAGGAATGGTTCTTTGGAGAAGGTCTGACACTCCCGGTACCAATCGAATACGACATGACGCTTGCGTTCGAGTCGTACGCGCTCGCTCAGCGATGGGACAAGTCCAGGGCTACCGAAGTGTCGAAACTCGATTTTGGTCCATCGGATCTGAATAATATGGACGCGAATCAGATCAGTAAGTTCTTTCCACCGATACCTCCCCCTTCCTCGTGCGTCTTGCAACGGTACTGAGGCGTCTCCCCTATCCCTGCGCCACGCACAGTCGTCTTCCTCGAGCGCCTCCAATCCGACTTGTTCCAGCCTCTTCCCAAGACACACGTCGACCACCTAGGGGCGATCTACGCTTTCTCCACGACAAACAATGCCGAGATCCGCCTCCGGTTCTACCAGGTAGCACTACTCAAGCCCGATTCGGACGCGGCACAGGCGTACGCGCAAGAGGCTGCAGATTGGGTGGTGGGCAACGACGAGACAGGCGTCGTCAAAGGGCGCATGAAGTTTTGCAGGCCTATTTTCCGTGCCGTGTATGCGGCGAATAGGACGCTTGCGATCGAGACGTATGAAGAGCACAAAAACGAGTTTCATCCTATTGCGAGGGATTTAATCGAGAAGGTAGGCGTTGATTCATATCAGTCTTTATGATTTTTCTTTGCGAGAGGGAGAGGAACGCTCTTTTTGCTGATCGACGCTTACAGGACCTTGGGCTTTACGAATCGGCGTGAAAAGACGGATGGAAGCAGAAATATAGTTGTAAGATGATGTTATGCAAGAGAAGCCTGGAGTATGTGTGTATGAAGTAGCATCACTGGATCTGAAAACAAAATATGTGTAGGAAGTGGAATCGTCGGGATCTGGATCACAATCCCGATCTATTACCATCTATTACCCTCGGAAACACAACAGCTACTTGAAATCACCCCACAAGTCACCAAATACATCGTCTTTCTTAGCCGCCGCTGGTGTCTGCGACGCGAAGAGGTTATTAGTGGTGGTACTAGCCATGGCAGACGACCCTCCCCATATATCAGCCGTGTTGAATGTGTTTGGTTGGTGGGTGCTGGTGCTGATGGTAGTAGAGTTCCCCCAAATATTGGACGATGCAGTGCTAGCTGTTGGGGTAGCGTTCCAGCCAGAAGAGACGCCCCAGAGACCCGTCCCACCCGTCCCCATCATACTGGTTGGTTGAGGCTGAGGCTGGGTTTGCGACTGTATCGTAGAACTGGGACCGAAGGCGTCCCAGGACGGCTGTGCAGATGCGAACTGGCCAAATGCGTTTGCGTGTGCGTTGGAAGAATGGTCAGAGATTGCAGTTGACATAGTAGCAGGAGCCGAAGAGAAAAGCGAGAGGATATCTTGTTTCACGTCTTTAGCGGGCGGAAGCGGCGCGGCAGTACCAGACTTAGAAACGGAGGGAGCATGGAAATCAAGCGAAAAGAGATCGTCTGCGGGTTGTTCTTGCTGTTGCTGTGATTGGAACTGCGGTTGGGATTGCGGTTGTGCGGGGGAGGCAAGCGTGAGATTGGCGCGTCCGGCTACTGTGGCGGAGAGGAGCTGGCGAGATTGGGATTGTTGGTGACGTGGGGTTCCTGAGGTGTGGAGAGAGGGAGAGGCGGCACGGGGAGCGGAAAGGCTGGCGGTGGGTGCGTGTGTGGAACGGGAGGACTGGCCTACGAGTGGGGCAGCAGATACAGCGGCATCGCCGTTAGAGGATGCACCGTCGAGTACAGATGGGTCAGAGGGAGGGGGGTCATCCATCGCCCATCTTCGTGACTCGTATTTGGAGCGAACAAATGATTCCATTTTGCTGGAAGATTGAGTGTGTGCATGAAGAGTGACTGATTGGATAAAGCGATTTGCACGTACTGGTCAGGGGGGACGTGTCCTGCTTTGAGATGAGCTTCCCAGTAGAGGTTAGCACGGCGATTGCCCCATTTCTGCACGGACTATGGAGGGGAAGATTAAGTTCGTTAGGTTTTGGCGTATAAGCTTGGGAAGCACACCTCCATCTGCTCGGGCGTCCACATGTCGAGATCAATGGATTTGACGCGGCTGATATGGGTGCCCATGCCGCGATGTATACCTGAACACCGTATACAAAGAAACACGCCCCTTGAACGAACGGAGATGAGTTTCAGTTTCACGTGCACACAGAGACCAATTTTGTTGACAAAATCTGCTCACAAGTTCCATGATGCCCATCGGGGATCTGTTCACGAGCAGTGAAATGAGAAGCTGTGGTACATGTAGACTGGTGAGGTCTTCTCACCGTTACGTTTGCAGTCTGCGCAGACTTTATTGTCTGGTTGCTTTACGAGCTCGCGCAGTATTTTTGAGTTACGCTCGGTGGTCGCTTTGTCTGGTTTCGACATGATGTCCACTGGTATCTAGAAATGTACCGTTGTCGTGCGGAAGTGGTGAGAGGGAGCCTCGAGGAGAAAGGCCAGCTGATGAGTGATGGAAGGAAATGTTTCGGAGATGAACTTACATACTTGAATGCACATCTTGCCTGGGAGTGTCAGCTCGGCTGTGTCTACACGTTTACTCATCTACGTTCGAGCCACGTCCCATTCGTTAGCAGTTTCCTACTTTTCACCAGGACGACCACTACTACGATAGAGCGACGACAATAATAATGTCTTCACCAGCAGCTCGCGCAGAGGCTCGCCGAAAAGCAATTCTGAGTCGCGGTGGTGACCGTCTTGCAAAACTTACAACTTCAGCGCGCGGTGAGGATGCTCCTGCGTATCTTCAGGATGGTGAGTCGGATCATTTGGAAGATAAGTTTCAAGAGCTAATGGTACTATACAGATGTGCCTGTGAGAGGTGCCGCTGTTGGACTCGGCGCTTTTGTTGGTGAAGAGACCGATATGCCCCCTCCTCCCCCTCCAAAAGAGACGTCAAGAATTCCCCCCCTGCATCCTTCCTTTGCACCCCAGGGGCAAACGAACCCTTCCGTCTGGTCCGAGGAACAACAGGGGCAGTTCATGCAGGCACTCATGGGGGGTGCACTCAACCCTGCTTCCCAGTCCCAGCCTCCGCTCCCTGATATTGCGGGCTCCAGAGCTCGTCCCCTACCCGCCGACGACCCATTTTCCAATATGATGGCGCAACTTGCACAGATGGATCCTGGCCGTGGCGCTGCTGGTAAAGCCCCTGCGCCTCCTGTGCCACCAAAGCCAGCTACGCGTCTGCAGAAGTTGATGCCGCTGCTGCACGTTGTGTGCATGTGGTGCCTTTTGGCGTTCTTTGTGTTGTGGAAGGAGCCCCAGATTTTTGTTGAAAAGACTACAGCGGCGATCGAGGTTGCACTTTGGAAACGCTGGCCTAAGCTCGTGACGCAAGGTGCTTTAGAACGAGGGTGGGGCGTGCAGGTTGTCGTAAGTCGATCCTGATGTGTTGTGTGGGTTTGGATTTCTGACGGATTTCTTTCCAGCCATTCTTTTGGGCATTCATGACTCTGCAAGTTATGCTCCATTCTTTGCGTATATTCAGTGGTTATGTAAGTGTTTCTTCCCGCTTCATCAAAAAACTTTGCCATTCATCCAACCATCCTAGAACGAGGTGCAACCACCTGCCTTGCTCACACTCGCAATGTCGCATTTTCCGCCGCCTTTCCCATCCTTGATCATGAATGGGCTGCGATACTTCCGCATGGGAGGAGCTTTCTTGGACGACCTTGCAGCTGTCGTGTTTGGCATTGGAATGATCATAGCAATTGCTTCATGGTTCGCTGGCTGAGGGACATTAGTTTGCTTTTCAATCGATTTCACTCTATGCATACTGTTAAAGTGTGATGACGGGTAATATATGAGATCCATGACATATCTGTCTACTTGGTGAGCGAGTGGAGAGCCCAAGCATATAGACCTGTGCGCCATTGAAAAGAAAGTTACAAGCAAAACATCAAGGAAGAATAGCAGCAGCCCCGGTCTTTGGCCGGTCTGGTGCATTGAGCATCTCCTGCACCTTTGTCTCCATTTCCTCTTGCGTTTCTTTCTTCTGTTGGGTATTGGCCATATTGTTCTTTCGTGCTTTTGCGAGCTGTGTTAACCGCTCTTTCTCCTCGCCTGGTAGGACGGGGTGGCCGGCGGCGAGCGCGGCGGCTTTGTAGGCTTTCCAAGGGTCACCACCTGCGAGATCCATAAGTTCCTTGGCTATCGTGGTGGACCACTTGTTAGTCATGTCGATGGTAGATGTGGTGCCGTCCTCTAGTTTGGTTCATGAATAGACACGATGCAGGGACGGAGGTGGATTTTGCATGTCGGGAATGAGATTGGAAAGAACGGTGGAGGAGAATACTCACGGAACTCGACGACGGCTTCGGGCCGCAACACGTCTTCTCGTTTCTTCTGGACTTTGTTTACCTGGATGTCGAGCAGCGGGTTCGCCCACCGTATTCGAGGGAGTTCTTCCTTGACAAAATGTCTGTGCGACAGTGCAGCAATTTTGACGAGTCAGCGTTTTCGCATTATTAACTCGGAGAAGACGCGTGCTGAAAGCTTACCGTGCACCCATATGATCGTTCCTCGCTGCGAGTGTTAGACTGACCCTCCGGAGCCCGTTGAGTGCGAGTGTGGGCCCCGCGTTAAGGTGTCCGAGAACTTCAGAGAGGTGAGAAGGGGGTGGAATAAATTTTCCTCTTCGGCGGGGCATGTCGTGCAAATTGAGGAGGCTGCAACTTCCCGGCGCGTTGCAATGAAATTTCTGTTGGATCGGGTTGTTTGGTGTTGTTGAATTCTAAAGGCTTTGCTTGCCGTTTCTGGGGCGTCAGGTATCTTTCAACTATTACATTGTGACCAGGTGCAGTGTTAGCAAACAGTAACATGGCGGAAGAACAGAGTCTTGTATCACGTAGGCCAAAGCGGAGTACAGCTGGGAACCGGTGAATCTTGTAAGCTGTCATTGCCGTGCGATGGAGAACTCACAGATAGAACAGAATGGAGCTTGCGCTGGCAGAGCTGGCCCTAGAGGAACCTCCGGAAGCCGAAGACGACGTCGACTTCGTAAACGACAAAGGCATGTACATTCTCATTTTCCGTTCGCTGGTTATCTGTATCATAGCTAGCTCATTCGAATTCCGTATTGTAGAGGAGGAAGACGTATTCGAGTCTGATTTCGCGAGCACGGATGAAGAGGCTGCTCGAGAGGACGTGGAAGCAGGGGATAATGTTGTACGAGATGAAGAAATACGGGAGCGTAAGGTTCGCCTTATCCCGTGCACACAACTGTCTACCCCTTTTCTCCAATCTAACACTTATGTATAGACCGCCCGCGCCCGCGTCGAAAAAGCAACAGCGGCGGCGCACGCCCGGCAGCGAGTGACTTTCAACCCAGAAGCTGTTGCCTCACATTCGAAACAGAAGCCTACTCAAAAGACGAAACGGCGCGTATCGCTTGGTGTTGCCGTGAATGCTGAGACAGGAGAAGTCATTGAGGGCTCGGGGACGATCAGCGTGAAGAGGCAGAGTCAGAGGAGACATACGATTATGAATACATCAGCGACAGTGAACCGTATGAAGGATGCAGAGGAGAAGAAGGTGCATGAGCATTTCGCCACTAAGCCTGTACCTAGTCTAACCAAGATCCCCAATTACAGGCCTCCATCCCAAAGAAAACCAAAACCATCACCAAATTACCCACCCAGGACGAACTTATCGCACGTGCGCTTGACACAGAAGAAGGAAACATTATCGAACATAGGGACTACCTCCGTCTCGAGGAAGAAAAGCGTGCGAGGGCAAGGGTGGTGAGGCAGTCGATCGAAGGACCTGTGTTGAGGTGGATAAGTAGGAAGGAAACAGTCAAGGTGGAGGTAAAGCCGCCGCCGCCAACGCCAGTTCCTTCTGTGGTGCCAGCACAGATGTATACGGGGAGGTATAGTTTCCTGTATGGTCCCGGGGTCGGTGGGGTCAGGGGTGGGACGGGGGCAGGCGCTACGGGAAGCCAAGCGTATAGCATGCCGTTCTATGCGTACACTCCGCCTGTCGCTCAGAGTGTGGCACCGAAAACACGAGAACCATCTTCGAGTGCAAAGACGAGTGGGTTGTCTGCAACGCCACAACCGCCACCTGCGGATGCCTCCGTCGCTCCTGCTGTTGCTCCAGCCACAGACACTGTGGCTCTCTCCACACATATACCCATAATGCTCCCCACACCTCCTGGGCTGACTCCTTCGGCCAACGTTCCGACGCCCACAACATCTACCCCCATCGCCCCTCCTGTCCCACCCGCTCAACCACAGCTCGCTTCCATCCCCGTTCCCGTTCCCGTTCCCGTTCCCGTTCCCG